>JAGKTI010007546.1:0-35945 GCA_018397915.1 Birgus latro
AAGTATAAAAAGAATGTGTCTTGCTGTTGGAGTGGTTAGTGGGGCCTTGGGAACCTGCTTCAGTGAGTTTCAGTGCCAACTCTATTTGGTACCCTAAAGAGGTGAGGATCAGCAAAATACAGTGCATTAACCAATAATACAGGGTGACCACAAAGTTCTGACGGGTTTGCTAAAATTTTATACGTATAAACAGCTTAACGTATGCAGATGCATTTAGTTTTTAATTTTATTTTTCCCTCCATGTGAAAGAGTAACTTATGGGCCATTCAGGTTTACATGTGAGGGGTGGTTTGGGTTTATTGCTCACAAAGTTCCACTCATGGGCAATTGAAGCTGGTCACCCTCACAATAAATGTTGTGGCTGAGCAGCTTAGCCCCGGACCACTATGCTCTAGATGAGTTAAAGAAAAAGAAAGATTGGATGAGGGATGGAAAAAGAAAAATCATGTTACCCTTTCATATGGAAAAAGCTGCATCTCGGTATGTTAAGCCATTTACATGCAGTAAATATTTGTAAACCAAGCATGATGTAACAAACACCCTGTAGATATATTTCCTACGTTATAGTAGTGCTTGCCAGGGTATCAGCATCCCAACTTTTATTGAAATCGCTT
This sequence comes from Birgus latro, assembly GCA_018397915.1. Lineage (NCBI taxonomy): Eukaryota > Metazoa > Arthropoda > Malacostraca > Decapoda > Coenobitidae > Birgus > Birgus latro. Next base: position 615 of record JAGKTI010007546.1, read on the forward strand.
CCCTTATGGTTGTAGTCATGTTAGGGAGTAAGGAATATCATATTTATATTTAACTTTTGTAGAGTGATGAAATATTTTTATTGCATTGATATTCATGAATGACTGTTGCAGTTACACCGAATGTCAGTGATGATGTATTTTTTATCTTTATCTTGCTGTCACTGTACTTTGTTCACCTTAACTAGGCATAAAATTGGCACCTCTCATTAAATATGAAGCTGTACAAGAGAAAGAGTATGGTGCTAGTCATGAAGAAGTGTTATGGAAAGGATGTAGAGGTGTTGTACTGGCATCTCTCCATATTGAATGCTAAACTGCAACAGGAGAGTAACACTAAGTAGGGTGTTAATCATGAAGAAATGCTGTGGAAAGAATGTAGATTTATTTATTTATTTATTTTAAGTACAGGAAGTAAGCTACAAAAGGATGAAAATCTCCACGAAGTTAAGGTGAATAAACTACAGATGTGAAGCATTGGTTGAAGGTGAATCATTTCTCCAGTGACTATAATGAAGGGTAGAGCTGCCAGCCCCTATAAGGCATGTACAAGCCAGCCACAACATATGTACAGAGAAGCAAATATCTTCCCAAAGTTTGAGGAATATGTACTGTAGTGGAAAAATTGAAACATCAGAAACATACATGAACTGAAATAGCATTTTCATTGTATTTTGCCAGTTGTAAACTCTTCAGACAACTGGGAAGATAATTGTTTCTGTGACTCTACATCCTCCAAAAGGTATTCAGACACCTGGACACAGTGGGTGTGAAAATGAGCAGAATGTAGCTTTTCATCTTGGAATGGTTGGCATGCATTTTTTTGGAGTGATGCTCTCAGAAAACATTGCAGTGGTATATTGTAAACTGGTACTGTATATAGTCCAGTAATTATTGATACAAATGAGGAGAGCTGATTTCAGTTCATATGAGGAGAGCTGATTTGAGATTTTTTGGTCATTTATTTCAAAATGCATGGTGCATACAGGATTTGGATACTTTTTTAGTGAGAGTATACCACAAGATGATTCTGTTCAGTTTAGGAAGGCTTTCGGTTGGGGAAGTAAAATAAAACTGTCTAACTTCCCCAGTTTCAAAGTCTGTCAAAAGCTGAATAAAATCATATGGAGATGGCAAGAATATGAATAAAATACATCATCTGACTGAAGGAGTTGAATTGAAGTTGTACATCTTAGTATTTTTTCTAGCTTAACACTGTAGGTTGCTGTGTGAATGTTATTCTGGTGGGTGGTGAGAGGTGGGAGGGAAAAAAGAACATAGTAGTTATCTGACTTGCCTTATGGCTGAAAAGTTTGGAAGGTTTGGCTGTTTTGTGTTCATTTCATAGCAGATATTGATAATAGCTTGTTTACTGATACAATACTGTACTATATATATGTGTGTATGCTGACAGTAGCACTTTCTCCCCTATGATTTTTTTTTTTTTTTTTTTAAAGCATACATGTGGCATTGGCAGTGTGTATTGTTTCAAAAGACACCTCTTACTGTACACAGGGCTGAATCAAGAGATCTAACTTTATGCCTTCTAGCTGTTCCATTGCTAGTGATAAGTAAATGTTTTGTAAGAAGGGGGTTTTAGGATGAGAAAATTGCTGGGACAGAAATGAGATGGAAATATTTAAGGGATACAGTACTGTGCAAAGATGAATTAGCCACACATAACTATTCCACTCTGTATTCATACTTCTCAGTATCTGTAATTATTACGAGCGAGGACAAATCCCTCGCAAGTCTCTTGACTAGTAGTGGCGTTTTCTCACGTAGCCGGTTGTTGAATGAGGAGTTTGACTGGGATAGGGAAGGTTTGGAGCCAACAGATCCAGTGTTTGGCCCTTGGCCTTTGATTGGTGCTGTTACTGTGAGTGAGGCAATAGGCAGGATGTGGGTGGAGAAGGCGGCAGGTGTGTCTGGGTTGACTGCTGAAATGTTGAAAGCAGGAGATACTGGGGTGAGGTTAGTCACTGACCTGATAAATATGATTATATATGAGTGTGTTGTCCCAGATGATTGGCTGAAGTGTGTAATTGTAAATGTGTACAAAGGGAAGGGTGATGCCCTGGAAAGGGGAAATTACAGAGGTATAAAGCTCTGAGATCAGATAATGAAAGTAATGGAGAGAGTTCTAGAAGGTATGATTAGAGAAAGAGTGATTATTGATGAGATGCAGTTTGGGTTTATGCCAGGCAGGAGGACCACTGATGCCATATTCATTGTTCGACAGCTTCAATATTGGAAAGAAAAGGGAATTGTATTTTGTTTTTGTTGATTTGGAAAAGGCCTTTGACAGAGTCCCTAGAGAGGTGGTGAAGTGGGCAATGAGAAAGCTAGGGTTGGAAGAGTGGCTGGCTATGGTGGTTATGGCCATGTACATGGGTGCTCGCACCCAGGTAAGAGTGAATGGAGTTTTGAGTGATGAGTTTTCTGTGAATGTTGGTGTGCATCAGGGGTCAATTTTGAGTCCCTTGTTTATCATGGTACTTGAAGCCCTGTCATGTGACTTCAGAGATGGACTGCTGTAGGAGATGTTGTATGCTGATGATTTGGTGTTGATTGCAGAGAATGAAAAGGAGACGGAGGAAAGATTTAACAAATGGAGAGATGGTATGGGCCACAAGGGCTTAAGGGTAAATGCAGATAAAACAAAAGTGATGATATCTAGGGTTGGTGGCAGTACAATCAGAGGAGAGGGAGAGTGGCCATGTGCAGTTTGCCACAAAGGTGTGGGAAGTAATTCCATCTTGTGCAGTGTTTGTGATAAATGGGTGCACAATAGATGTAGTGGTATTAGAGGTAGACTGTGAGATAATGCTGATTTTATGTGTGCGGCGTGTCGGGGAGAGCAGGTGGAGATTGTTAGACGTGAAAGGATTGAACTTGCTGGTGAGTCTCTTGAGTGTGTGGAAGAGTTCTGTTATTTGGGAGACATGTTATGTGCCGGAGGTGGGGCTGGAGGTAGCTCGGTTGCTAGGGCGAGAAGTGGTTGGAAGAAGTTCAGGGAGCTGTTGCCTCTCCTGACATTGAGAGGACTCTCCTTACGTGCTAAGAGGTCTTTGTATGCAGCATGTGTTAGGAGTGTGATGCTGTATGGTAGTGAGACCTGGGCAGTAAAGGAAGAGGATATTCACAGGTTTAAACGTACAGAAATGACAATGATCAGGTGGATATGCAGTGCGTCTTTTCATGCAAGGCCTGGGGGGGCTGGGTTTACGATGGAAGAGGTGAGAGGTAGGATGGGACCGGAGTGTATTGGTGTTGTGATGAGGAGAGGTAGGCTGAGGTGGTTTGGACATGTGGAGAGGATGGGGGATGATAATTGGGTGCAGAGAGTTAGAAGTGTTAATACTGAGGGAGGGGTTGGGAAGGGTAGACCAAGAAAGACATGGGACGAGGTCATTAAGTGTGACCTCAGGGTTAAGGGATTGAACAGGGAGGCTGCCAAAGATCAAGCAGCATGGAGAGCTGCCATTAGGTGACCAAGGCAGATGCATGCAAGCATGTTGGAGCCTTTAAAAAACTAAATGAAAACAAAACGAAATGAACAGCCTGGCCCACCCTGGCCTGGCCTGGTCATTATGCTTGTGAGAAGCTTATATCTCAGCAACCACAGGGCCAGTCACTGTGTGGTTTGCACCATATGATAGCCCAATACTTTAAGATTTGTTTTTGACAGGTTTCATCATAACCAGGTGGTGCACGTGACACATGACACATGCCAAGTGCAGCATGTCAAAAATCTTTAAAAGAGGCCCACAGGCCAGACAGTTTGTCATAAAGGCATGAAACATGGTAGGTAGATAGCCATCAATATACTCTAGACATCCTTGGGTTGCAAGGTGACATTTCAGTGCTTTCGGATTTAAATGGCCTCGCTCGTACTTCGCCGACAAAAGCATTTTACTGGTTGTTTTGGTTTGTACCCTTCAAGATACTGTACTTCTGCTTCAGGATACACATGGTAGTTGGTGGTAAGTGTAATACAGGAAGGTCCATAAACAGTGCTCCATTAGAAACTCTCCTACTCAGTCTGCTGGTGGGGGAATGGGTTTGGCTGGTACAGGCATGGGTGTAGCAGTGGGAGTTGGAAATGAAAAAATGATGCAGGGTAGACATTGATAACATTTGACCGAACCATCCCAGCAACACACGAGATACTGCCTGGCAGAGAGGAAGAGGGGCATTACATTTGGACCTCCTTGTATTATTCAGTTGATTAGGGACAAATGATGATTAGATGATGTATGTATGTTTTGTTCTTGGGTATGTTGTTGTTGTAGTGTATATGAAGTGGCCTTTTATCTTGCTCTTTCCCATCCTTACCACGCCACCAGAACTCATCACCGCGGCAATATCATTTTGTTGTGATAATCAAGCAAGGTTCCAGATGTTATTTACTCTGCTCATAATACTTGCTTCATAGGTGCTGTGCTTGGATGTAGTGCAACTAGTCATGTTCATCTATTCATAAACTTCGTTTGATAAATTGTAATAACCTTTTCAATTGGGTGATGTATTTTTTTTCCTCCTTATTATTCCTGCTATCTCCAGACACTTTTGTTTATCACTGGAATGGCTATTTGAAAGGGGTAATGTAAAGCCTTAAAAAAGAAAAAATTAAGGAAAGAAAAAAGGAAGGAAGAGAAGAAAGATGAAAAGAAAGAAGGAAGGAAGGAAGGAAAGAAAAAAGTGCATAGTCTTTGCAAAATTGAACAAAATGATATGGTGATAGCAAGAATGGAACAAAAATGGATCATCAGAGTGAAAGGACATATAAGGTCATGTTACATATACAGGTATATATGTACTTATACATTTTAAAACTTTGGGAAGTATAGGAACTACATGGTAAAGGACTGCACTTGAATGTATTGCAGGAGGATGAAGTTAATTGCCAAGCAAGTGTTTTTATGTTTAAGGTCATCATAAAACTCATATTGTTTTGGTCATCAGCTTCCATTTTTTTTTTTTTTAAATCTTCCTTTCTTGTTTTATTTATCTATTACCATCTCCTGTGATTGGTTCAAGAGCAGAGTTTATGATGAAGCACAAATGATAAAATAGTGTTAAGCTCTTAGTTCGTACTGTCAGTCCTTACCGTAGGTGCACACTGTTGTCCTTCAGTAATCATCCATCATATTTCATCCATATGGTAAGGATCAGTGGATGCATATTTAGCCCTGTGATGCAGTTTAGTACTAAAAAGTTTATATATACAGTATATCATAATGAAGTACACATTTGTAATAATTAATGTCTATATTGTCGTTTGGAAGTAATGCCATAGAGCCATCTCTGTATTATCCATGGGATGCCTAAATATTGCTATATTAGCTATATTGTAAGTGAAAGACAATACCTCATAATCTAGCAAGTGGCCTTAGTGGAGTTATTTTGGCTAGTTTTTGCCCCAGGAGCAGTGTCATATATTAAGAGACAAGCTTCAGGATACAAGTAATTGTTTATGCACATGATTCAGTAACAGGCATGCTTACCAGACCTTGCCATTATTTTATACTTAATGATCCACATCTGTATCTGCTTAGGAGGGTTTCTTAAACATCTTCCTTACCAGTTTACCTGTGCACGTGACATGTTCATACTCTCTCGTATATTATTTATGCTGTATGTGATGTTGCGTGGTTAAGAGAGATGCCTTCGTGTGGCGGTACGAGTATAGCTGAGCAGTACCACTGTCTGGTTATTAAAACCTCCCTCACCTCCCTCCCTATCTACCAAACAGGGATTGGTGATCTGTGGGAGAAGGACAACTTCAGCTTACAATTCTCTGTGTCTGTCCAGATGATCTTGGGGTCACTGCAGCATCAGGTCAATAAAATATATATATATATATATATATATATACAGTAAATAACATACAAGAGGGTAGTAAGGTGTAGTATGGAGAATGTGTTGCTGAGGAAGAGATGCCTTTAGCCTGCTAAATCCATAAGAATACAGTCCAAAGTGTGTTATGGACAAACCATCACCATTGAGTAGATGCCAGACCTCGCTTGCCAGGTTTAGCATCAAGTGTATACCCAGCTGTCATGTGTCGACACTCATTAGCTGGGCAAACTCACAGCTACTTTACATTAGTTTTCCTGCTTCAGTTAGCACTCCCATTTTTTAAAAGTAAGTACCTAATAGTACTGTACATCATCTCTTTAGTTTCCTCCATCCATGATCCATTTAGGAACATGCAGGACAAGGCTATTATATAGGAAGATGGTGTTTGTTGACCAGTTTTCAATACTTCTTATTTTTTCCTTTTCTTGAACATGGAGAAACTTAACTTTTTAGCTGTACACCCAACCCTCAGCTATCGCGGGTTCCGCTATAGCGTTTTACCGCTATCACGCATGTATAAAAAACATACCCAAATTCCTTTATCACACACTAAATGCCTGCTATCACGCACCAGCCTTGTGGATCAAGCGAAAAAAAGCTTGGCCACGTGGACACATCAGCTGACCAACCAAAACATTCAAGATGGCAGAGGAAGCTACTCAAGCAGTGATTGAAGAAGTTCAGTTGATAAAGTCTGTATGCTCAAGTGTGAATAAAACTCCACTGTAATACATTAATAACCACTTTTAAATACGTGATGATGATGATGGGAGGCCTTATACTTCGTCTTGGCTTGGAGATAGGTGCTTCGTCACCAACACTTTCATAGTGGTTTTACAAACAAACCTATAAACTAGTCACTACAGTATACCCAAAGACTCTTAAATATTTCATTACTTAACACAATGAATTTGGTGAAGTTCAACCTCCTCATGGAAGTGAAAAAAGTCCACAGTTAGAGCACTTGCAGTACACATCTGAAGCGGCTGCCATCTTCTTTATTTATAAACAGTGGAGTGCACCGATAAAGTCTGTACAGTATGCTCGTTTTTTTACTATAATATGTTATTATGTGGTACAAAACAGGTATCTTAGGGGTAAATATTGAGGTCATGGCACCAGTTAGAATTACTGTATTACCATACGTTCTTCACTTCGGCTATTTCGTTTTCGGCTGTAGCGCAGTCATGGCGGCACCAATTAGGAGTGATAGCCAAGGGTGGGGTGTAGTCCCTTCTTTTACTTATGAGGTCAAAATTGATGTGGCATCCTTGCATACCTGTATTCATGTACTTTACTGTAGTCAGGTATGTAATGCCAGTACAGTATAACTCTTAACAAGCTGGAGGATCTGCCTTCAGAGTGGCTGTGTTGATGGTCTACCAAAACACGTGTATCGCATTGTATTGTACCGTACTTGTTTGTTCCTGGAGGCTGTTGCTTAACAAAAGTAACTTAATGTAAAGGTACTGATAATCCCGTTTATACCATAACTTGGGGCATTACTGAATTGTGGGGTAATTCTGAAACGTCTAACAAAAAATATATTGATTTTTTTTTCTTTAACTCACAGGCTTCTGTGACTCTCCCAGCTGAATAAAATCACCTGGCATTATGTGGACTATATTGATAGAGTTTCCCCATCTATGTAAGGATTGATGGTAACATACTGACACTCAGGATCGTGTTACTAATTCTCAGCTAAATTGGTCATCTAGAAGAGAATGCAAGAGTTGGCTTGCCCCTGTGAGGATAAAAATATTAAAGTTCATTGATATTTTAGTATTAGTACTTTATAAAGAATACAACTTTGTGGTAGTGTTGGAAAATACCCCACTAGCCTATTCAGAAATACCCCATGTTATGGTATATTTGTAATTTAAGGTTAGAAACATGCAGAGTCAGGTGTATTATTGGATAGGCTACATTAGTGGGTATTAACTGCAAGGCCAGCCAATGAAGGAAAAGTAATTTGAGTTTAGTTGTGGGTGCTGTGGAAGGTGTCTATTGTGATGGTTGATAGGGCGTTATTATTATTTATTAGGTTTCACTGAACTTGTTGAACTGTGCACGGTTACACTATTATAAAGGGGGATTTGGTTGTGATGTGATTGTTGGACAGGTGCTGGAAAAAAAAAAAAATCTACTCCTATTTTTCATGCACTTGTTATGCAGCAGATATAATAATATACTTGGAAATAGTGGGAATGCAGTAGTTAAAAAGTACTGCACAGTATATTCTCAGATATATTTATAGTACATATGCTGCATGATTCAGTATAGAACTGGAGGGAGATGCCTTCACGTGATGGGACCGATATAACTGGGCAGTGGAGCAGCCTGGTCATACAAACATCCCTTATCCCCCTCTTTGTTTCCCAAGAGGAGGAGGATGGGTTGCAAGAGAAAGGCAACTCCAAAAAAATTAGTCTGAAGTCCACCAGGTTCATGTCTAAGTGAACCTGGTCAGAAGTAACAGAACATAATCCAATACAGATACAGGCTATAATCTCATTTGTTAAAAATTATATATGCACTGTAAGTTTAACATATCTTGGAATATCATAGGAACAATATCCATAAATGAATCTCTGCATTATTAGTTGAGTTGGTGATTGAATCCACCTCGGGTTGTCACTTCCACTGAGCTGTGATGATTGTGACCATATAATTTTAAATAAAATTATAATTTTATAATAGTAAGGCATGATTGCTTCTGAGATAATCTGCAAAATTAATGACCAGGGTGAAGATTGACTATTGCGTCTTAAGGTGACATATTTTCCCCATAAGTCTTGTAAAGCCAGTGTTTGTTAAGTCCTTCGAAAAATATTAAGATTTCTTTAGTAACTTTTGGTGACATTGATAGACTATCTCAGTACACAGCAGTATTATGTGTTTGTTTTTCTGTCAGTGTTTTTGTTCTGTAAGTAAAGTGTAGTTTGTAAGCATCCTCATATTTTTGTTAGAGTTTATTCGAGTCTGTTAAAGAACATACAGCATTTTATTCTTGTAAAAATAATATTAGTTAAGTATAGGGATATATATACTTTAAATATATATCATACACCCTGCTTCATGCTGAGACTCCCCAATAATCTGATCATAACAGCAAAGTCATGTATCCATTTCTTGACTGTGTATGGTTATCCTACCAGTGGTGCACCCCATTGGTAGCTGACATTTGACATTCAAATAGATACGTGTCTCTATATACAGGTTGGCGTACAGTATATCCATTTTTCCATCTGATGTAGTGCCTGAAGTACATGAATTTTACACTCAAGGACATTGTGCATGAGACAGGTGACTCATATACAAACACCATCAGTGCCACAAACAGGTAAAACTGCTGTTGTGTGGTTGGTGGATTTTTACTAAAGTTCACATGAAACTTTGGTTGTTGCACACTGCACTAAACTTGCCATGCCAGGTAAAGATAATTCAGTGCGCATGTTAGTGGAGATGCAAAGTGACTATTGAAGAGTGTACTTGAAGTGTCCAGACATATTTGGTTTCTGATTGCACTAGTTACATGAGTTTATTAAATTACCAGTTGTCTACATTCAGAAGTATTCAAACTAACTGTGAAGTGCCTGTCCTGTAAGGGGGGGTTACAAGCAGATTTCTTCCATGTTGCCATCTTTTGCCATTTGGCTGCTCTCTCTCCAACTCACTCCTCTCTCTCTCCTATATCTTTCCACTCCATCCCACCATCTCATCCTCTGAAATGGCCCTACCCAATTTCTGATCTATCTATCTATCTATTGCCAGACACCATAATCCCGTAAGGGGTGGCCATTTGACTTTGAGTTATTTATTTTATGGGGAGGGGCACTAACTCTCCACCAACCCACTTGTTGACACGTAGAGAGCACGTATGGTTTGGTTATATGGTTACCACCCAGCGTTGTAAATGGTTTCTTGGCTTACAGGAAACCATTTGGCTTGTCACTCAATGTAATGCCACCTGTAAAGGAAAGAAAAGCAGTAAGAAGTGACAGGAAATATAGGAGAAATAGGAAGAAAGGAGGGCAGGCACAGAAAAAGAATGATAAAGGCTAAGGAAGAAGTAGGCAGCACTACATGAATCTGAATATTCATTCTTACTAGAATTGAAAACAAGGATAAGTAGTTCTGGTAGTAAACTGGTATCAATATACATAAAAAAATAAATAAATAAATAAGTAAAATAAAAGCTGCTGACTCTTGGGAGATCTTAGTTTGAAATGTTAACAGTGTTGATTTCCTGATAAACTTTTTAAAGGATTCTTACCGTTACCTTTTTACATAGACATGTCGAAGCAAACCTCATCAACACAGTGGATTAGTTAAGATGCATTCAGAAAGGAAGGAACAGTAATTATCATAACAAGGTCTTAATTCATGGCATGGTAGGATAGTGTTATTATTTTATGTACATACTGAAGTTGCAAACTGATATGTTGATAAATCAACAGATTCCTACAGCATAGAACTGTCCCAAGCCCTCGCAACTGTCCACAGAATAGGGGTGGATACACAGTCATAAGAGCTGCTTCTGCATTCAGTTTATATGTAGCCTATCTTCATCCATCCCAAACATGATAAGGACCAGTCAGACCAACAGGATAGGTTCCACAGTCTATTCAGTAATCACCCGCCAAAAGGTCCACATTTCTGGATGCATTTCCGCCATCAAAGCTGTCATGTAATTGTGGAAGCAGAAGCAAATTGGCACCAGTTCTTTGGCTAGCTTCTCAACCCACAGGACTAGGGGATGCCTTTTTCATTATGTTCTTCACACCCAGCAGTATTACTCAACTTAAAACAAACTCTTTGAATTGGATGGGTTAGGTATAGTGTCCATAAACCCCAGCATTGTGAGAGGCCTATACTAAGCTTAATAAAATTCATTTGATAGCAGTGAAAGTTTATTAAAAAGGAAATCACCCAGATAAGGTTTTAACAAAGAGAGATGACTGTGGAAATTACCCTGAATATCACATTTTACACCGGATTTTGGTGCTGGAGAGCGGTGCCTTCATGTGGTAGCACCAACATAACTAGGCAGCTCAACTTCCTGGTTATACAAATGTCCCTCAATTAACCTCCCTAACCCCTTGAAGAAAGATCAGGAACTGCATAAGGGCAACTAAAGCCTGCAGTCCACCAGCTTTACATTTCGTATGAACCTGGAGCTACAGCTACTATTGCAACACCAGGTTTTAGGTTTGGTGTAAAGTTTTCTCCTGGACTGGAATAGGCCTTAACTACTTTAACTCTGATGATGTAGTTCATATTTTATTCTTGCTGCACTCAGAGACTTTTCTTCATTGTTGGAGATTTTTCAGACTGGAGGGGTAAGATTGATTTCCTTCATCCCTTCAGCATCACAGAGGAGGTCTAGTTTTTGTTCATTAAATACTCTGCAGAAAAACAGACAGAAGTACCCAATTTGCATAACACTTAAACCATGTAGAGAAGCAGATTGAACTACGTTAAGTACTCAGGCTGTTCCACAACTGTGCATTTCCATTAAACACTTTCACAACTGATGTATCAAACGAGGCAGCGACGAGACTGCCAGCCTATATAACTTTCCTGCAGCTCGTATGTCGAGGAGCAACATCACTGCCCAGCAACGCCTCATGGATGGGTGATGCAGGTTATTCATTGTCTTAAGCCCTGTCCACAGTAGTGGGCAGTGACTGGTGGACTGTGCCCGCACTGGGCAGAGTCTGTTGGGCACGACTGTTATGTTGTCCAAACTGTGAGGCGTAGGTGGTCAGTGAGTACGTAGTCGGCAGCGCTTGAGTGCAGCATGACGGTGGGCAACACAGTTTGCATGAGAAAAATAGCACTTTATAGCACAGTAATTGCTCGACTAGTGAAAAAGAAAAGAAAAACCAGAGTGAAAAAACTGGGCAGCATCTGGCTATTTCACTCAACAGCAGTATGGACTGTCTGCTGGTTTGCCTATCAGACATGCCACAAATTGTCCAATGACGGACTTCATTCATGCCAGCCAGTCACTGTTCCTTCGTGTGGATGGGGCTTTATAAAATATGGACAGGGCACTCGCACTTCACTGATGAGTAGAGTCACACATGGGTAGCTTACATATGTTACTATCCAGTTCCACAACTTTTTTAAGAGAAAGATGAGAAGCTGCCTAAGGTGAATAAAATTGTCTGGACGTAGCAAGAATAAACTAATATCATAGTTAAGGGGTTAATATTTCCTGTACATTCCAGGTAAATATTTTCATATATTAATTTTGTGCATAAGCTGCATACTGTTTTATACTCATGGGAACAGAATTTATGGTAAGACTAGTAATTGCCCATTCACTAACTTTATTTTGAAATGTAGCTGGCACAAGAAAGAGAACACTGGACACTTGTTGACAATGGCAGGTTGTAGAATAAAAACCTCTGTAAGTTGGCTCAAAGGGTGTTGCAAGTAAATTACAGTACCCAAAGTCTTACAGGGGCTCAGTATGGGAAATGTAGCTTTGCACTACACCCCGCAGGGGCATGTCTGTTTAATCCGATAGTGATGACCATTCCTGTCTCAGTCTTCAGGCTATTTTAGGATAGTGGAGATCTTTCAGGCTAGACAAGTTGTAGAATTAATTTATCTTTTCGATGCTATGCATTCACCCTAAGTTGTGTAAAACCATTCAGATATAGCAAGAAAAACACAACATTGCATCATCAGATTGTGGGGGTTAAGTTTTACGTGCTGAGATGCGAGTTGGTGCACCTGAGGACATGCTGTGAGGTGGAATGTAGGTGTGATAGAGACCAAGTTTTTCATGATTCCTGTAACTGTTGGCAGGTTAGTGACAGCTATTTTTTACTAGTCAATATTTATTTATTTCATATGTATGGTTACATCTGTTGATATAATTTACAGTATAACTTAATAAAATATGAGCAGTTGCAGCTATATTTGTATAATTGCATAATATGTACCTTGTATAAAGCAGTTTAAAATGTTGCACAAAGAGGAGAGAAACCACAGTATCGGCTGTCATCAGGAAAGAATGTGAATATGTAGATACCTAATTACTAAACATATAAGGCATGAGAAAGCAGCTGTAATCAATAGGATTTTATAGGTGACAATATAGTAGACAATTCAAAGAAACAACTTTGTGATAGTATGATTGAACCACAAAAAACACAAAACATAAAAACACACACGTACTGTATCTGATACCATACGTTTGTGCTATGTTGAGATGACTAATATACAGAAAGTCCTCGATCTTTGTTGGTGATGTGTTGCAAAATATCACAACTTTTACCATACAACTAAACTTTTTCTTTTTTATTCTAACTTGGCCCAGATTCTGTCCTTGTGCAGCTTACTTCACATAGCTTAGTGGCAGAAAATGACAATACAGTGGCTTTACATCTTATCCATCACATTTTTTCATGACAGATCTCAAATTCTGGTGCTAATGTATTCTTAAAAGCATTCATTATGGAGAGATGGCAATTGTAGGCCAAGTTAGTGTAGCGAAAGTTTAGTACTGTAAATAAGGGGAAACTATAGTGTGTTTATTCTCATCTGACAAAGATCTTACTCCCTTTTATCTCAGTTGTTGGCCAAGTATCGACTGTTTAAAGGGTAAACTTGACTGATACCCATGGAGACTCATTCCCTACCTCACAACTAAGGCTCATTGAAATCCATGCAACCAAGGCTTAGTATTCACACTACGTGGCCCAGTTCCCTCAGATGGAAATAAACCATCTATAGTAAATCAGCTTCATAAGTATGACTGAAAGTTTTAATACAATCTTTCTGTACATAACTACAGACTTAACTACAAAGAATGTTTAAAAAAGATGACACAAGACTTTCTGCATTCCACACTAACCTTGGTCACAACTATGACAATGCAGACTAAACTTATTCTACGGTTCCCAGAGACAAACACAAAGCTTAATGACACAATATTTACAGAATGAAAATCTATATTATCTATGCATCTCTGTTCAGTCTACATCAATGAGGTAAAACTTATGCTGTAGTATGATCTGTACATAAGCAAAGTCCTTAATTCAATGCAGCATTACTGGATAGGGATCTGGTATCAATTTCTCAATATAATGGCTAACCTAAAATTGTCCACATTTCTTACATACTCCAACAATTTTTAGTTTTCTCACTACACAACTCTGGAATGTAAAATTATATGATAAGATTGTGGCAATGATTATTACATCTCCATGTCACCCAACTGGAAGTACTTCAAAGTCAATTTTTTATTTCTGAACTTATTTACAATGCCTGCAATGCAATATATGATAAGTAAACCTTAACACACCAACAACCTCAACTGTCAACAAGGGAGCAATTATCAGAACAGTATTAAAAACAAATTTTTCACATCATGAAAGTTAAATATATCCTCAAAACATTAATATAGCTTTGTATATAAATATATATATATTCTGTTGCTATTAAATACTGTAATGTGGAATTCACCTCTTGCTACAAATCAACATAGATTTCACTGTTTTATGTGTTGGGATTTTTATCTAATATATTATGGCTTCACAAACACAGGGATTCCCTTGCTTTTCAAATATGCTGATGACAGCAAGAGAAGGTGTTTTTCTTCAGTTAACTCTATATCACCCTCTATGAGGTAACAGGGATCAATAGAAGAAAAATATACCAAAGCACTCTATAATACTTCATTGCGATGGTGGAAATAATTATTGAATAAAAAATGTCTTATAAATCAGCAGCTGACAAGAAACCAGTGAAAATCAGAAAAAAAAAAAGCCCCATAAAAAACAGGGATTAACGAGAGCTGGTGGGCACTACATGGCCATTTCCGATGCCATTCGGTATTGCATGTTGGCGTGTCCGAGGTGAAACCATTCCCTAGTGCGTCCGTAACTGATAGTCCCCATTCTGTGTGATGTAACGCACCCAGGGAAGTGCCTGGTAACCAGATTTCTCAATAATCTTGAGGTACCTCACCTGAAAATATAAGAATTGTACCCTTTAATCCATTATGAAAACCTTTATTGTCATATCAGGAGAGTGGCAAAGTGTGACCAAATACCCAGTCTTTAATGACAGCTTCTGAGCCATATTATGATGAATGAAAATGTCTGACCTTTGTATTATTGACTATACTCTGTAATGTGAAGTGCATGCTAATCTGTTATAACAATTATAAGCATCCCAATGATGTAAACAAAAATTTGGGGCTTGCCTCTGTTTTCATCCACTTACTGCTGACCATAGTTCATTCATTCATTTTTGCTAGGCAGAGATTTATATTCTTATGCAGCTTATTTCTCATAGCTCAGTGGCAGAAAAGACAATGCTGTACCATGGCTCTACATCCTTTATGTGGATCTTCTGTTCCTCAGGACTAACATCATATTTTAGCGTTAATCCCATGTTACAGTTCAACATTCATGTTGGAGAGAGGGCAATTTCACACATAGTTACGGTGAATAGTGTTGCACATCTTACCTGTATTCCCGAGGTAGTGAAATATGGTATCTCAAAGCGCACTTGAATGGGTGGTTTGCCTTCTGAGTCCTCACCCTCAACGCTGGGCAGGCCAAAGTGGGCCCTCATTAGGTACTCCTTTCCTCCCTGGTAAAAGACAAGAATCATATATCAGTGAATATAACTGGACTTGTGAGGTTAGGGCAAAGGTGAGAATAGTATCTGGAATAATCAAAGGAAAATATCTAGAGACATGAATTAGTAACACGGTTAAACTTTACCGGGAAGCTCTTAATAGTCCAGATGATACAGTTCTTCTCAGGTGCATACTTCACCGAGCCAACGGATGTCTTGAATTTGGGTGAATCTGCATCATTGGGTACAGGGATAATAATTTCCACATTGTTGGCTGTCGACCGCCGTTTGAACTGAGACTTGGCTTTGACCATGTACTCCACTCGGCTGTGTGCATGCCTCTCTATCACAGACTCAATCCATATAAGTGGTTTAACCTGTGAACAAAGATTTGTGCTTTCAAAATTTTTGGTTCCACCTCACAGGCAAACAATTCAAACTACTATACTGAATTTTCATTCTTTCTACAACTAGGCTACAACATACAACCACACTTTTCTATACCCTTCTGATTGCTCTGTTTATTAGTTACCATTCTCTCCATCCAACCACACTGTTTTCTCTACCCTTTTCACTGCTCTATAATTTCAGTTCTCTACATCCAGTCACGCCATACAACCACAGCTTCTTCAACAACGTACATGTGTGTTGAGCCGGTACGACATGAGCTCAAACTCGCCATCAGGAGGGATGAAGGAGATCGTGCGGTCATTTTCAAACCTGCGGAGAGATAAATATATAAACAAAACCTCCATTACAGTACTTTAACAAACATGATGAAAAATAGCATCACACACATTTTTCTTCAGTAGCAGCAATCATGCCAGGACCATACTGAAAACTGAAAGTGGATGGCTGTATTTCCTGGTCTGGCTCCAGGACCATCTGCAATGTGAAGCCAATAGACTGCAAGCTGAAATTGTTACTAATACTACTACAACTACTATAGCACTGTGATATCAAGACACATTCTCCATCATCGTCCACCACACCAACTAACCTTGACAACCGCACACACTGATGGAACTTGACATCCTCCAGCTCAACACTCTTGCTCTTGCCTCTGCCTGTGGACTCAAACAGCACCTTGTCATTCAGGCCCAGTCGCAGCTCTGGCATCCCCGAGAGATACACGCGCATCTTGATACTGCCCACAATCTCACTCCTCAGCACATTGCCATTAGAGTTGGCCTAGGAAAAATTGGTTAGTGGCTTTAGTTTATCACACTTGGGAAGAGAATGTACCTCAAAATCATCATCATCACCATCATCATCTTAACCACAGGATTAACCCACCAAGAGATTAACCCCCTCGATAACATCCAGGAAGACCTCGTTCTTGCGATACTTGATGCCCTCGGAGCGCCATGACACAGCGTTGGTCACAGCTATGGGTGGACGAGGAGCGATCTCCAGTTTGTGACCTTCCTGTGTTATGTATCTGAGGAAGTACCATTATCATTAGAAACACAATGAATTACTGTACAGTCAGTGGATCAATGTAAATATGATCTCACTCGATATATCGGCATCATTCAATAGTAAACGTTATTCTACCATTGTGATGGAAAAGAGTGAGAATGGTATGTGTGGATGAAGTATCCTCACACAGACACAGTTTAATGTGCAAGCTGGAATTTAGCTTAAAGACACTAACTCTTGTAGGATCTTGCTGTCGGTGGTCTGTGGGTAGCCAAAGTCCAGCAACTCATCCAAAAGTTCATAGATGATCACAAAGTTGTCCCTGATACTTTCCTCCTCTAGTTCCTGGTGGGATCAAAGTGCATTATCATTATAGAAATTAGTTATAAGGATTAATGCAGTTAATAACACAAAGATGTTACCAAACTGTTGTTAGATACAGCACATACGTCTATTGCCCTTATGATAACTACTACTCAACTTCTTAAGAACTCTCTATGCATGAAGAAAGCAAATGTATAAATCCTACTATACCAAAATTACCTAGCCTTCTAAATTAGTTCAAAGAACTGTAGAAAAAGTATAATTTTTATACTGTGATTCTACACTGATACCTATTGGGAATCAAATTTCAGATACAGACAACCAATGCTGCAATGTACGGTGATATCAGTAAGTGAGCTGGTTAGCAAATCACATTATACACCGAACAGGCCATACTTTGAAGTACTCCTGTGCGACGGTGACCAGTTTATGTAGGAAGGTGAAGACCATGGTGACATTGGCATTGATGCGCGTTGCTGACACCACATACAGATTGCTGACTTTCACAAAACAGAAGGTTGCCTCGTCGGTCTGTAGAGGGTGAGTGTTGACGAATATTAGAATACTGTTTATGTAAACACATAAGGTTTAAACTAGAATATACATATTTTAAACAATATACTGTACCTTACAAAAATAATCATTAAAGTAAATACTAAAAGCAGTACAACGCTTAAAAAGTAAACAGTCACTCATTATAAGCCTGGGTAATACAGCCACTTTTTACATATCACAGGGCACTGTAAATTGGAAGAAACTTGTAAATCAGCTTTACAGGTAGCAGTGGGACTTTATTAGGCAATTTCTTTGATTTACTGAGGACTTAAAAAAAATAAAATACTGTACAGCACTCAAGATAATGTTTCTGCAATTTGGTATGAGTGTTACCTGTATAATGGGTGCCATATTGCCATCGTCCTCCCGCTCCAGCACCATGGGCATGAACTTCTCAATAACCCCCATGTCCACATCACCGCGGTAGTTCCTCGATATCAACACCTGAACACGATGCAGCAGAAATTATTAGTACAGTATCAGTAAGTACTGAAAATATGATGGGCATATGAAGCAAAACTATAAGCTACAATAGCGTATTTCCTTTCCCAAGCTTCAAATATTGTTCTACTAAATAGCATCATAAACCCACAGGACAGAAGTCAAGAGATGACAGCCTTGGTTACCTTGCCCTTAACATCAAGGATGTAGATGGCTGATATGGACATCTTGGTGGTGGTATGTGCCTTCACTCCTTCACTCAGTACATCACTTGACACACCTGCAGGTGAACAAAAGGTAAGTGATTTTACCTGATGAAACCAGGCCACTCTCACTACTTGCAGAGTAACAGTTCTAGATTCATGGATTAAATAACATCTATTTGAGGTTGTTTTTACTTTTTTGCCACACTGGGTTTATCATCAACGAATGAAGCTGTATAACATTACCTGAAATAATATTTAAAGTTAACATTTTGCATCCAAAAGGTTAAATGGATTACCCAGATATTCCTTACCTGGTGAGTAATCTTTGCTTTTCAACTGTCCCAGGGCTCATGATGGCCAAGTAATTCATTATTCATCAGTAAATTTATAAGGTTACAACTCCACATACAGACAAGAAAATACATATGATATAATTAATAATTCAAGAGAAAAAAATCATATAAATTGAATATCACCTGTCCTGCCTACCTTAACATATTTTGCCCCTACCACGGAAGTCTCCAGACCATCCATATACTACAGTAATTAGCCCTTTTAGCCTTCTATCATTACCATATATTGGTACCTTTACTTTCAGCAAGAGGTAATACACACGTACTCCAAACATAGGCTGAGGAATACTCACAAATTTGTAATATGCTAAAAACTTTCTTCTGGGAGTGTTTACCAGTGCATGGCAAGTGTAATCGACGTGGCTAATATCCCGTAAGGTTACACGTTCTTGGCCCCAGTAGGCTCTTTATTTTATATTATAGATTCATTTGAATTTTAGGTGACTAAATCGCAAATAGGTGCTGCAAAATATGTGGGGGCAATATATGATGCTTTTTAAAAAATGGGAAGTCACTGAGGAGCCATATTGCCACTCCATGTACCTTCCATAAGTTTATGCAGACGTCAACTCTCACGATTATTTCTCTTATTTCCCGAATTCAGTTGTAAAATTCAGAAAGTTGGCTGAAAGTATTCTTATCGTTACGGAGACAGCAGAGTTTATAGGTTTTTTGGTAATATAGAGACAAATATTACTCTCTTACTTTTGCCAACTGTCTGTCCTCGTCAGTCTGTGCAAGACCGCCACTGATGTGGTAGTCGTCTTTATTACTGAAGCGGTTAGTGAATTGCCGTCATATTAGCATTTTTTATTTTTATCCCTTTGAGACAGAACAGTTGCAAAACCCGAACCCGAACATAAGTTGGAAACTTTTTTGTACACTCGGATTCTGCTAGTGATTCACAAAATTTCCCACAAATCCCCCTTGAAAGTATAACTCGATGCTCAGTTCTACTAGGCTTATCTCACAGTGCTTATGTGATTGAGGAGGTACACATATACACAAGTGTCAAAACAGAATACAAAATTGTAATATAACGCCTGTGGATCACCGTGATTGTAAGTTATATGGGTTGTAGGGAGTATAGGATTGTCTGCTGAGTTATTTTATTTGTACTTGAATTGTTTATTTAATATACAAGACAAATCAGAGGTTTTGGTGTCATGTTTGATATTTCGGCGGTTATTTATGGCAACATTTTCCGTGTTTAATTAATGGTATTTTATAGGTGTGTGGAAGAGTTATTGGCCCAACAACTGCTCCCGGTGTGAATTTGTAGTCACAGGTAACTTGCGCATATCAAATCAGGTGTTTCAGAATTCCAATAAACCTGCCAGATGCTTGTTAATGAGACCTAATTATGCACAGTTAGATGATTTTGTTCTTTTATTTGTTATAATTAGAAATGTTTCTTTACGTTGCAGCCTCATGAGATTTTTACAGACAGGGGTTTTCACAGGATTTTTGCCTTTTTTCATTAAGTTAGGTACTTGTACGGTTGGCGTTTTTTTTTTTTTACTACAGGGTATTTATCAAAGTGGGGACACATTAGTCTACATGATACCATGTGGATTTTTTATTTGATTTCAGGGAACTGTGCATATGTTGATTTCCTAAGTGTGAAGTGACTAATTTCTTGAGATCTGCTGGTATATCTTTTTCTGGGTGTTGTACATATCTGTATATTTGCTTTCTCATCACATGTATCTTTGTTCCGATGGAAGCCACTGTTTAGTGCTTTCCCATATGTTAAATGCAAAACTCATCACACATGTAAACTTCTGTGACATTTCATTTTGCCACCATTATCATCATCATCATCCTAAGCCGTGATTTCGTGAGAATTGAGTCAAATATTCTGTTTGACCGACCAACTCGGCCGGGTTGATCTTCGGCATGTGATCGCGTGTACAACAAACTATCAGCTGCTCCTGCTTGCTCACCACCACCAACAAATATGGAGACATTAATAATTAATAAACAATATCTACCTGTACATGCAAAGCTTAGAAACAATTGCGTAACCCAGTATTTACTACTCAGAATATGCGATGACATTACAAACATTTTTGTCGTCAAAACACCAGACAAGTTGACACTATCATAGAAATTTTTAGCCTGTAAAGCTTCGAACATGTCTGCCTTCGCCACGTTTATTTAGAGTACTGTAATTTTGTGAAGATATTTGCACGTTTAACTAAATAATAACCACCATATAATTCTTACTTACTTAGCCATGGCTAAATATTAGGAAAAGTGGGAAGAATGTGAAGAAGTACTGAGAATCAGCTGAGCAGTGTTTACGTTTGCGATCCAACAGCAGCAGGTTGGAAGGGGGGCAACTCTGCTCCCAACCATTGTTGAGTCGAAGTCAATTTGTAGGGTCCCGGTTGGAATTTGATGACGTCACAATGTTGGATTTTGTCCTCGCGTGGGCAAGAAAATGGCGCCCAAGTCAACATTATGACGTAAAAAGTCAACAGAAGTCAACTTCGATTGACTTTTAATTTTCGCGAAATCACGGCTCTACCCCCCCCCAACCCACCTGCAGGGTGTTGTAATGGGCTATTAGCTAATCCTGCTTTTCATAGTATGGTCATGTACTGCACACTGTGTGGTGAGTTAATATGTTGTGCCACCGCTGGCATGAGAGGCAGGCACTGAACAGCAATATCAGCATCAAAATCTTAAAGCAGATGAAAATACTGGATGGTCCATGTACAGTATTGCATGTTTCCTTGCCAGGTGTTGTGTGGCAGGCATGGCTTAGTCAGCATAACCAGTGTCTTGCCTGGATAGAGAACCTAGCTAAGCATTGGATACATTCATGATAAGTAAAGATACCTGTCGCTGGCTGGCAGTGGGTGCATCATTTCATCTCATATGGATAACCCATTCATCACCCACACCAGCAGACTGGGCTGTCCCCACAACATATGAGAATTGACCAATGGGCATCATGTAGGAACCACCCAGTATTCTGTATATAGTACCGTATGTTGAAAGTCATATGAATTAGGGGCCCTGGTTCAGCATTTTAGAAATTTGAAATAAAATTTTTTCCATATCAGTAATATGTAGGCCTAAACCTCTTTCAGATAATCAGTAACCATGTGAGGCTCAGTCATCAAGAAGGGAACCCATTTCTTCACCCCATCTGCAAGCACTGAGTGTATGTATGTATAAGTGTGTGGTCGTTTCATTGTGTGCCTGTAAAAGACGAGAGGTGTGAAGATGACGCAACAGATTCATAGTTACTCCGGTCAGAACTACGACCGCTGGGTGGAACGTAACTCTAACAGCTCCACCACTCTCGGCAAGGTATGTTGAGCCTTCCAAGTCTCTGTATGAAGTAGCTACCATAAGCCAAAAGAAGTGAATTTTAGCCAATTATATTTTCACCAGCTAAGTTAATAAGGCCACATAATATGCTCATTTTACTCTACCCTGGCCTAAAATTGATCTCCTGTATCATGGTTCCTGAGCTGTAGTAATAGATCAACACTTGAATATGAAGCTTGTCATGAAGAAATGCTATGAAGAGGATGGAAAACCATAGCACAGTCTTTTTCTGCCACTGAACTAAATTAGGCTAAATAAGCTGCAGAAGGATGACAATCTGGGCCAGGCTAGTGTGAAATAGCTATAGAAGAGGTGAAGTATTATGCAGTATTTGTTCTCTGCAGGTACAAAAACAGTTCTGGTTCACCAAGAGTGCAGTGATTCGCCGGCTGGGCAAGAAGGAAGATGAACATGTGGTGGCCTCAGATGCTGAGCTGGATGCCAAGATTGAGCTGTTTAAAGCCATTGAATCCAGCACCAGAACACTCCAGGTGGGTGAGCTCAGCCTCCTAAATCAGGCTGACATCCTTTTTTAGTTTAATTTTTCTGCTATCTGGTGAATTAAGTATGGTATATATTGAAGGGTTTTATGAAATTTCTTTTAAACCCCAACTGTTTGAAAAGTGTCTCCTAAGCATCAGAGACCACAGGAGTGTGCACCAAAATGTTGAAATATAGGGGAGACATACTGTAGTAATTAAATGGATCTGGAAAATCTGCAGTATGACCTGGGAGAATGGTAGAGTGCTATAGGACTGGAAGTCAGGTATAATAATTTTATTGTACATGGGAAAGAGTGGTGTATGACAATCATATGAGTATTTTCCCTCCTAGCATAACAGGAAAGAAATGTTGTAGGAGAGTTGTGAGAGGGAGCAAGAGAACCCAGGTTTTGTTACAAGGGGAAGATGAAGGTTTTAGGGATGTGAGGGGGTTACGTAAACCAGATCTCCTTTCATATGTAGCTGCAATAGAAAAGTGTTTAGGAAAAAGGAAGAAGTACCGTATGCCGCATACATGAATTAGAAGAAAGCATAAAATAGAGTAGACTGACAGGGAATACCGGTATGGAAGGTGCTGAGAATACAGGAAGTTGGATAAACAGAAACTTGTTGAATGCAGTCAAGAGCATTTGTGAGGGAGCAAGAGTGTTGGTATGTGTGGAATGTTGGATTGAAGAAAATAATATGTCATGGTTGTTTAGTACTGTATATGTTCAGTGATGCCAAAGCATTTAAGATGGACAAACCTAAACCTTGGTTTGTGTTTCTGTACTGATTGTACGCCGATTCCAGGCATTACTTGGGGAATACCAGACCAAAGTATGTGTGCTGGCTCAGGAGGAAAATGGCCTGGGTCGTCTGCTGAAGGAGTATGGCCGCCAGGACCGCACACGAGCTGGAAAAATGATGACCGCTGCTGGAAAGTCTCTCAGTTACACTGCACAACAACGTGTGGCACTCAGGAACCCTTTAGTGCGGCTGTTTCAGGAGGTGGACACATTTCATACTCGTGCAGTTGAGGACACAGCAGCCACTGTAGCAGAGATGGAGAAGATTAGAACAGAGTATCGTGGGGCACTGATGTGGATGAAAAATATCTCCCGGGACTTCAACCCAGATCACTTACACCAGTTGGAGAGATTCAGGGAAGTTCAGGCCACAGTAAAGCAGAAGAAGGCTAAGTTTGACCGCATAAAACTTAAGAGTCTACAGAAAATTGATCTTTTGGCTGCTTCTCGGTGCAATATGTTCTCTCATGCCCTTATTGTCTATCAGAATAACCTCATCACCTTCTCTGAAAAAACTGCCAAGACACTGAACAATGTGGCTTCAAACTTCAAAGGCTACCAACCTTATGATTTCCAGGTGATTAAGGAACTCGCCGAACCTCCTAGACATACTAGAGAGGAGAAGGAGAAGGAAGAAGAGGAGGAGGAGGAGGACAGAAAGCTTGAAGGTGATGATAAAACTTTCTTCAATGCAGAGTATCATGATGAACCAAACAAAAAGAGCATAAAGGAGAAAAAGACTAAGAAGAAAACCAAGAAGTTAGAAGATGATGAGAAGAAATCAGACAGCCTTGTGAATCTGTTTGACTGCTCAGAAGATGGGACTAACGAAGAGCTTGTTCCTCTAAACAAAGCAACAAAGGATGCAACAGAAACAACACATTCACTGGATTTACTCACAAATAATCCAGAAGTGCCAGACACTGAAAAAGATACACAGCAAATGTTGAAGGAGCTCTTTGAAAGCCCAGTTCGACAGCCCCTGCCTGTTTTTGGAAGTGATGTTGGAGAGGGAGTATTGGCCACCCCTTCCACTACCAACCAGACTCTAGGTATGCCACAAGGCCTTTCCGACTATGACAGCACAGATCCGTTCGCTATGCTTCACTCACAAACCAGCCAGAAGCCTCAAAACATGTTCCTCCCATCCCAGCTCCTGGACTTTGGCATGCAGAGTTGGCCAGCTCAGGGTACCCAACAGAGTTCACCCTCTGTGTTGCCCACTCAGACTCAGGGGATGCAACAACAGCAGCATCCACAGCCATCAGCTGTAAAGCAAGTAACCAAACAGGAGACCCTAAAACTAGATTGGTATAAAGTGTTCCAGGACATAGACCCACTTGGAGATCCAGCCAGTGCAATTTTTGGACAGTTGGCTGAGGATGACAAGAAGTGCTAGGTGGCCACTAAAGTGGAGACGATTGTTTGTATATCCGGGTAAGTAAGCAAGGTCTTATATTGTATAATTATGCCAGGGGCAAGTACAGTACATGATTCTCGTTAATGGGGACTTTTTGCTTGTGGACCTGTTATGGATTTGTATGACAATAGTATATGGTAACGAGTATAATAATATGTACTGAGTTGTATTTGAGGTTAATACCTATGATGTAATGTTCATTTAATGATAATCTAAAGAGATTATTACCTACACATTGTTGTAGGCAAAAAATATTTATTTCTGAGATTGACAATTACTGTATACACCAGTTCCCAGAGTAAAAAGTTCCCATTTGGAGTTTTATTATAATAGGTAGTATTCTCATTGGCTTTGGAGCTTTCATAAACCCTTTTTCATATTCATGTTGTGTAGTTTGAATTTTGTTCTTTGATGGTCCTTTTGCTGCTGGAGAGGGAATCTTTGATATGGGGGCACTGATGTGGATGGGTGATGGAGCTGCCTGGTTATACAAACATCCCTCAGTCCCCTCCCTGTCCTCTGAAAGGAGTACAGTGGACTGTGGAAGGAAGATAACTTCTGCCTGCAGTCCACTGGGTTCAGGTGCAGATAAGCCTGGGATATCTAATACGCTACCATAATTGACCAACTATGATTCTCTCATGTTTGTGGTGCAAACTGAGTCAGTAGTGAAAAGACATAATAAAATGCAGGAGAGTATTAAGATGAAGCCAAAATACTGTAGATTACTAAAGAATAGGTGCTGTGAAGTCTCCTGTGGCAGTGAGAATATAACCATTGTTTGTGTGTGTGTGTAAGGGAAATGTATGCCAGTCAGGATCTTGCAAAACTTAGTCTGGTCTTCCTTGGACAGAAATGCCTTCTTATATACATACCAGAGACCTGATTGTGTAAGAACCTGGTTGATGTCATTGCTTTGATTTCAATGAAGATATCTAGGTATAGATAGTTACTGGTATTTAATGGGCACTGATGGTACAGAGGATAGGATGAGACGACCTCCTCTTGTAGGTTTCATCCCAAAGTCATTTTGATCATGAAGTGCCATCATGGGAAGTACAGTAGACTGGTCTTGTACTCTTAGATGTATTTTTCTACAATGGTCTAACCTAGGGTCTTCATAGCTTGAAGGGACTAACACAGGATTGGCTATTTAGGGTTTGCCATGTAAACCAGTCAACAAAATTGCTGCAGTAGTTTTATTGAGTGACACACTTTTTTTTTTTTTTATTTTTGTTACTGCCACTGGACAGTTATATTCAACTTAAGCCAGACCTCCAGTTGTGAAGGGGTTACTGAAGGCTAAACCTAACTCCTTCAGTCTGAAAAGTCTCTGCCAAGCTAAATAAACTCATCTGATGTGAGCAGTAACAGAACATAAACTGTGTCATCAGATAGGAGGAACTGACATTATGGTACCAAAGTGAACCATAACCTGCTGGCTTCTACACAACAAGGTCTAATATAAACTGTTGAGCCTTTCTTCTTAGCTGGTTTCACTGTCTGTTGTTTCTTTTTGAGTGTTTGTGTGTGAAGTAATGGTATTTTTGCTGTCAGTCCAGTAGTTGTTAAATCAGCAGTATTGTGAATGACAATAGACAAGGAGTTAATTGCTCGCATATTTGAATGTTTTGTTCCTGTTTCAAAAGGAGTCACTGCTCTTACATTTTCATTTTCAGAGCCCTGTA
This sequence comes from Birgus latro, assembly GCA_018397915.1. Classification (NCBI taxonomy): domain Eukaryota; kingdom Metazoa; phylum Arthropoda; class Malacostraca; order Decapoda; family Coenobitidae; genus Birgus; species Birgus latro. Next base: position 27,128 of record JAGKTI010007546.1, read on the forward strand.
TTGCTGTTTAGGATTCTTCATCTTAATTCCTGAGGTTTTTTTTCCAGTTCCAGAATGTGCTACAGTTGCATCTCTCATATATTTAATTCTCAGAGCTTTGTAGTGCTGTGTGCAGTCCTTTTATTTTCTGAGTTGTGTTGTTCCTATGTTAAAATGTAATTTAAAATGTGATACAGTTTAGTCACCATGCACAGTTGGTACCAAATTCCCCTAGTCAGTACTTGAAGCTGTGACATAATAAGCATCAGGGTTGTGCAGAAACTGAATACCACATATTTCTAAGTATGCTCAGATTAGTTTAGATTCATAGCACTTTCGAGTATCACGCTCATTTGTAATGGAATGATCGTCGAGACTGTACCCTTTTTACTGAAACTTGGCATAAAACTGCCATCTCTCCATCTAAGTGCTGGGTTGTACCAAATTTGCTAACACTGGAGTATGGTGCTAGTCTATAAGTGCTGTGGAAAGGATAGTTAAATAAGTTGTAAAAGGATGAAAGTCTGGGTCAAATTAAAGCAAAAAGAGTACAGTATAATGGCTGTATTATTAAGACAAAGAGACTGAAGGTCTGGACAAGTTCCCAGTTTTTATGATAATGTGAAGTCAGTGAGGATGAATGAACGTTTGACCTTTTCATATCCTAGCTGATTATACTCTGTGATGTAAAATGCATGCTGATTGCATCTTACCAGTACAGTACATGTACAGTATTTCATAAATATAGGAGTTTGCATACACCTTACATACATCTCCATATTGGGGTTGACTGTTGTATGTCTGATGCATTATGTGGATTGAAAGCTAAACCAAGTGCCAAAACTGGCTTATTAGATTCCAAAAGTTGCTGGAAGCTGTTGGGAAAAGAGAAATTTAGATGTGTAATAAGAGTTGTAACAGTGTGAGAATTTCTGCTTGGACTTTGACTCTCTACAGTATACAGAGAATGAAGAAAGAGTGAATGACTATACAGTACTTGTGGCTGAATGTTTCCTGCATAAGAGTGGGTAGGTACCAAGCTTGTAGCCATGTTTCACTTTCAAGGTAGTAACTCCCAGAGTCAGAGGTAGCCATTGATCTACTGTCAACACCTTTGCTCTCTCAGTTTTGATAATATGGCCTGAAAAGCTCACTATCATTGCCATCTGTCTTATTTCAGTTTTCTAGTCAAGGTTTTTTGCAGGTGTTCATGTCTGAGCTTCCTTAACCAAAGGAACATTTTAGGCATCATAAAGCATCAAGATGATGTCAGTTTCATAGTTTATGTAATGGAGCAGATGAACTATTCATTTTGTATTCCCTGTTATAAATACTGTACAGCTCTCTTTATGTGCCTCTTTTGTCTTTTGTGCATATAAAGTGTCATATTTTATTGAATGCTCATGTTTTTATTAGATCAGTATATGTAGTCTTTTATTATTTTTCAGTCAGTTTGATACAGTATTTACCATTAATTTCTCCCTGTTTGTGTGATTGGAACACAGAAATTTTTGTACCACGGGATTGTATTCGTGATATATATTTCTGTGTTTGTTCATGTAGAGCCATAATATTGTCTTATTCTGCCATTGAGCTCTAACTGGAGATATACACTAGACTATGGTGCTAATCATGAAGAAGTGCAGTGGAAAGGATGTACTTCAGTCATAATACAGCACTGTCTTATTCTACCATTGAACTACGAGAAGTGAGTTACGAAAAGGCGAAACCATAGTCACTCGTCTACGGTAACTCAGACTGTGTAAGAGTTATTTAGCAGAATTTGATTTACTGAACGTGGTTTTGGGGTGTTTGAATCTTGGAACCAATTCTGCTTCTGTTTTTTACTGCAACTTTACTTTATCTGAGTTTAATCTTATGATAATCACTTGCCAGTATTATTTTGATCTGAGCTGTCTAATTTTTGGACGGTTAATTTAGTTAGTAGAATTTCATTTTTTTCAGCACCACGTCAGAAGTATAATGCCAGATACTTCTGCTGTAAGGCATTACCTAGTCAGTACACTTATTAATTAAATCATCATCTTTTCACTAGATGTCATTCACCTCACTGAACTTCTCTTCCATGGTAAATGATCTCAGCAAGTACTTTTTCATTTCAGTGCAAGCCTTTCTACAGTAGCAGTATGATACATTCCACTGTACATCACCAAATCATTATCTCTTGTTCACCTGACTCTCCCACACTTACAGTATATATACTCCATTATTTTCACTTCCTCCTCTTGTGCCTAGTCTGAACACACTATATCATTTCAATACCATATTACATTCCAGTCATAATCATTCCAAACCACTCCCTTCCTAATTCTATATATTATGTACAGTAACATTACTACTGAACAAAGATTGCTTGATTTTTTTTAATTAATTTTTTTCCCAGCAGAAAATTTCTTATATTTTCTTTTGTGTTCATATTTTTAATTTTTAGCAGGAGGATTACATATAACTGTTTCTTACTGACACGATTATTTTGAATCACTATTTAATCTCTTGAGAAGTAACAAATATGTATGTATGCATGGAATATTGATTGTTTTGATTTTAGTATATAATTGCCAGTTGCATTGCATAGATTATGAATGACACCATTATTCTTGCAAATCAATGTACAATTGTATAGAGATGAGATACCTGTATTTTGTGAATACAATACTGTATATTGATTGATTGCGGGTGAAGGGGAAGTAAATTAGGGTAAGTAGGTTAATTAGTGTTCAGCTAAAGCCTGACACATTCCTTAATCTGACAAGGAAACCAGTTGATATCCAGCTGCATTTTCTTTTTAATTAATGTATTGATTCAGTTATAAGAGTCATTTTTAATGTAGCAAGTATCTTTATCTGTAAAGGAAAGCAGATAACAAAAATATGTGAAGGTACAGTGGCTGAGAAAAGCCTTGCACTTTGTTCTAACACAGTGTGACCTAAGGTACTAGAACTGCAGATGTTTTGCTTGTGAACCTCAAGTTAAGTAATGATGTGGCAAGCATCGAAGCTTGCCACATACAAGTATAGACCCCAGAATATGGTACTTGAATGTGTTTTTAGCACTTTATTTAATATTTCAAGGGTGTCTTTGTTTTTCTGATTGCTTAGTCATATTCCTATCCAGTGCATTGTGAAGCCAAAAATGAAATAATTTTCAACTACATGAAAAACAGCCTTGCAAGTATAGTAATGTTATCAGTCTTGATAGTCACTTTGGCCATCTCGGTGTATTTCTTCATGAAATTTTGAAAAATAACTATTTCTCTTATTTGTGAAAGACAAGATAGTATTGTATGAAGTATAGTGTGAAAGTATTTTTCACAACACTCTGTGGTGAGATGTTGTACACAGTTTACTGTACCTGTGTAGAATGTCCTCCATAAATTAGTTTTAACGAATGGTTGCTGATTACATGAAGGAAGCTGTATAATATGACATTTGTTATGTTTAATAACATTCATTGAAACAGTTGAGTTATTCATTGCAGATACAAAGCAGTTTGTGAAGCATCCCATATTACGGAGAAATTAGACACAGCACCTGCCAGAGCTTGTTTACAAATACTGTACTGTTATGCCATTGTGAAGGTAAGGACAGTTTCACATTGGTTTTTGTTGGGGGTAGTAATCATTGCAGGTGACAGTTGTGGTGACTAATGAAGCATGTCTTATTTACTGGTTTGTTTAGGTATGATGGGTGAGCTTTATATGATCTTTTCCGTAAAGTAGTATGTACGTACCTAGACTTTCTCCTTTAGATCGAGTCAGTGTTAAAGCCAAGGTGACTCACTTGTTTATTTGCCAAGGTGAACAAATGCCTTGCACCATGATATAAGTATAAATACCTGTTATGCAGGAAATATTGTCTGTGTTCAGGTGAAAATTAATGTATGTTTCACAATAAACCGTTTACTACTAGAACTGGGAACGTTAAACCTCATTATATATGGATGAAGTATATTTATGTACTACACTGAATTTGTGTGTATTGTTAGGTGGGACACTCATCATCCATTCATTCAGTTTAGTGCTGCACTTAGCTGAGTTTACACTAAGTGACAAGATATAGTTTACTTTAACCCAGGTAACTGTTTACTACACTGATTAGCAACCATATAAAACTACTGACACGTGGTGGTCTAGTGGGTTAAGGCCTGCAAGGGTTTTACGACTGTGGTTCCCACTCAAGCAAGAGAAGCTGTTCACCCTCACCTTGTATGTTAGACTGAATAGCCTAGATCAGGGCCACTATAATCCTGGTAGGGCAGTAAAGGATTGGATGATGGATGCTGGGATACAACAGTTTGGACCTGACCCAAACCTTCTTGAGATGTAGAGAGAAGAGAGGGTGGACGAGGGATGGAGACAGTGGTGTGGATTGAACAAGAGAGTGTGTGTGTGTGTGTGACCAACTGACCTGAGAATCAAACTCAGGTTCTGGTTGCAAACTGGACGAGCTAACCCATGGCCCTCCCTTCAGACATGACCTGTAAGTGTTGAAAATATTTGGTGTTCATTATATAAGAACAATAGACTAATTGGTTAAACTACTTATTTAAAGTTATTTAGCTTTGTCAGTATTTCAACCTATCTGGTGGTAGGTAGGGGTGCCCACCATCCACTCACTTGATGTATTCCTGGTGCAGGGTGACTGAGTGACAAGCCAAATGGTTTCCTGTATCCCAGGAAACCATTTACTACATTGCGTGGTAACCAAAGGATGCTTGATGGTCTGGTGGATTAAGTATAACCAAAGGATGCCTGGCGATTTAGTGGATTAAGGTGTTCCAACCAGACGAGCCATGTAAAGGTTTACGTCTGAGGGAGGGTAGGGGTTTACTGCACATATACTTGCTCTTAGGAGAAAGTGAGGATGGTCACCCTTTCCTTAAATGTTGGGACTGAGTAGCTTAGCCTGGGGCTCCTGCACTCAAGGTGGGGCAAATAGTATTGGATGGTAAATTAAATATCTCTAAAGTTATCACCATTACACTGGACCCAGGGTTCCCAGCACTTGTTGACTATATTTACATTGGCAAAATGTGAGATTCACTGTAGGCAAGGCGTGTTTTGTAGGAGTTTGTCATGCAATCTTTGCGGTTACGTTTTCTGTCAGGTAATTACGTCAGTGGCACAGGTGCGTGCCAGGTGAGGAAAACATTGAAGTATCGGTAGCGGCATTGGGAAAAAGAATAAAAAAAGTTTCAGCTATCGTGCCTTATCCTTTAGTTATTTTTTAAGTTGCCTTTCTATATTTTCATTGCGAGTTATGCAGTGTAAGTAAAGTACCAATTTATAGGCAGAGCACCACATGTTGGTGGAGATACAGGTAGATAGATAACTTAGTAAAAGCATTCTAGTTTCAAGTGATATTGAAATGCATTTATTTACGTATAACCTGATTATGAACAGTATGGTATTTGAAAACGTACTTTACCCATTCAAACCGGTGACATACTTTTATGTTCATTTTTGATGCTGCCTGAATATACTGTTCTTACTCTAACGGACCAAAATTGTCCTCTTCCCATCTTGAATGCTGTTATATTAATAATTTACCACTGGAAAATGGTGCCAGTTATGAAGTGTGGAAAGGACGATGAGCCATATTATCTTATTCTGCCACTGAACTCCGTGAAAGTTGACTAGACAAAAATATAGGCTAAGTTAAGATAAAAGCATTATGATAGTGGCAAAGTTCAGTCATATTTATCTTGAGAGATACAGACTCGGTCTTCTTTTGCAGTGAGGTACAGTCTTGGCGTGTGAGATAACTAATAAGAAACAATGAGGGAGGGAGAGAGACTGGAAATTTCTCATCAAATAGTTGCTGCCAAGCTGAAAATACTAAAAACAAGACTGCAATTTATAGAGGAAAAACATGACTGGCGTGGGTATCAGCACAAAGAAAAGAATGCAAGGGTAGAAGATGGAGGGTGACAAGACCACTCATACGGCGCTCATAATGTGACTCAGTGTGGCTACGGCCGCGAAGTCGGGAGGATGTGTTTCATTTGCGTCTCCGTTCCGGGATGAGCTTGGTATCTCGTGGTGCTTCGGAAAAAAGTAATTAGTGTCCCAGAAAACGATGTGTATGTAAAATGGAAGTGTCTGAGGAGTTTATCGGGCAGTTGCGGCAAGTGTTTGAGGTGTGTGATGTGGAAAACCGAGGGACTATCAGTATTAATCATCTACTTCAGCTGGCTGGGGAACACTTTGGCTCCTCGCAAAATGTAAGTATAAATCATATCACATTAAATTCATTTGTAACAGTTCACATGGAAGGTAGTGACACTGTAGCATATTTCCTTGCGGTATGGTACAAATCAGGGCTTATTTCATATGGTACAAATCTCGGCTCTTTACTTTTGTATATGGTAAACATCGTAACAATTTTTGTTTACATTGAAACTTTTGATGTCCAGAGGAAAGAAAATCCTTCAATATTGTCCACTGGTAACTTTGTTTTATTCATATTAAGCCCCCTTGTATCACACGAGAGCATAAGATATAGTACAGCATTTCAGCTCCACATGGCATCATTTGTGTAACGAAAAGTTTCGTGTTTGCAAGCTGTAGCACGTGTTTTGGTATTGAAGACTCCTGTAACAAAACTTCATACATTTTCCCGTTGACTTGTTGCTGCTAGACGATTTTACTCAGCATGGGGGACACCGTGGTCTGAAGGGATAGGTCTGTGAATACAATCTTCACGAAAGGTCCAATTAATCTGCAAATAATCGTCTGGCGTGGCAAGGGACCTGGTGCCATCGTAGTTTTTATTTTCTTCAGGACGATTTACCGTATACTTTAAATCCATCAGATGTCTTTAAGTGTATATCTTGATCTTGTGCTTGTGCGGGTAGTTATACAGCAGGTGATGTACGTATGAAGCTAATTTTTGAATATATACTGTATGCATTTTGAATATAACCCCCAGCTTCCAAACACATCAACCGGTAATGTTAGCATGTTTATTGTATTTTTTTTTTTTTTTCAGTGCTTAGCCTAATCAAATATACTTTATCATATTTTTCACACTGTTTCAGTATGTAGCTTTAGATTAGGTTAGTTTTAAAACATATAGTAGCTTGTCGCATATTTTTTTTTCCCCATCATTTCCCTTTCAGTTTTTCTTTGCCTAGCCTGAAGTGACAGGAAGCATGGTAATGAGAGTGGGTCAGGCCTTTTGGGTGCGGTGGTGGTTTGAGTGGAATGTGTGTGTAATGTTGAGCATCATTTGGTAGGCAGGAAGGTTAGACTGGAACTGTGGCGAAAGTTGAGGGGAAGGAAAGTAAAGTTTGTCAGTTGGAGGGAGGGAGTTGTTATTGTTACTACTACTAATACCTGACTTTACTACTGCAACTACTACCACCACCACCTAACTTTCCTGCTCCTACTACTTAACTTCTGCTACAGACTTACTGTATTATTCCCGTGGAATTTTGAGGAAAATTTGAAATCAGGTACCAAACATTATTTTTTGTATCTAGTCTACCGGTACCGGTATGTTTTGTATCGATATGTAGCCAAATTAGATATAGTAGATCTCAGTATCAGTTTCATGATAGCTTAGTGATTAATGAAGCTGTATTATATTCCCTAGATTCAAAATTCACGTAACTGACAGTGATGAGTTTCAGAAACTTTCTGACCCCTCTTCCATTGTTAGTGTGTTTTTACTACGCATGATATTCTCTTATGCTACTTGCCATTCAGATAGCGACACATAACCTGCAGGAGAACATAACCTACAGGAGAACGTTAGTGTCTCAGCTTTATAAAAAATAAACTTAAGGAGTTGCGTGGAATTTGGGTAAACAGAATACACCGCCCTAATATTAATGTCAAGAAATTGGACCAAAAACTTCGTCTTGCTTGAATTGCTGATGGCAGTAGCAAATGTAGTTGCTGTGGCCAAAGGCAAGAAAATGCTTAACCATTTCAGTATGGTGTCTTTTTTTCTTGTGGGTACCGTATGGAACACTAAATTCCGTTGTAGGGAGATACATTTTTGCGAAGAGGTTGATGAAGGCTGTGCTGTATCCTACTCCCAGTTTGAAAAGACTCCAATAACAGAATAAATAGTCTGAGGATAAGAACTGCATACATACACAGTCATAGTGACTATCTTCACGGTGACTCGGCCCAGGTTGTCTTCCTTTTGTTGGTTAGTTCACGAAAGTCAGTGGCGGAAAGACTAGTATGTAGGACTCAGCATCCTTTCCATAGCACTTCATGACTAGTTCCATGTTTTGGTGTTAATCTATTGATACAGCTCGACATTCAAAAGGTTGATAAGATGGTAATTTTAGGCCAAATTATGGTAAATATAGTATACCGTAGCTAGAGCGGCAAATGACAGGAACAAAAGTATTGTAGTTGCAGTACTTGATCACACACACACACACACACACACACTGAAAGGCGTAAATCATCCTCATTTTCCGAAGCCTCCCGATTTACCTCACGTGGTAATTATGTCTGTAAGCACTTTAACCTTCATTTTTGTTCGCAGACGCATTAGGAAGATCAGGTACACTATTTTTTTTTTTTCGTGAATAATCGTGTCAAAATGTGTTCAGCCTTGATGAGATTGTTTCTGATGCCGCGACAGGATGCTAGGAGACAAAACAGGAAGTGGGGAACCGTTTGCGTTGTGAACTGTTATTACTACTACTATTACTCCTTTTTTTTTTTTTAATTGTGTGAAGGAAATAATGTCCATGTTTATTCATATTTGTTGTATTAAAATTGGTAGCTGTTTTTAAGAACATTAATGCTGACTATAATCTCTCTCTCTCTCTCTCTCTCTCTCTCTCTCTCTCC
>JAGKTI010007547.1:0-21353 GCA_018397915.1 Birgus latro
GTGCCATTCTTACTGTCATTTAGTGCTGAGCAGTGCTCTCCTTTTGCCTTCTGCCTTGCCATGGAAGGTTCATAGCTCAAAAGAAGTGATACTGGCTGCTCTAGTCTTAAAGGAATGAAGCTAAAAAAAAAAAAAATGTGTGTGTGACAGTGTAGTGATCATGGTTAAAGTTCAGTACTATTATTACTGAAAGTGTTACATTGCAGTCTATTACATTGATTATATTTAAATTTAGTCCTTAATATAGCATGAAATAAATACTGGGTACTGTTTAGAATTTACGTTAAAGTATGAACTATCCCACCTCCACCAACTCCGTCTCCAAAACAAAACAAACTGCCGAACTTCGAAGAATCTACTGCTTCTAACGAAAGGTGTTACATTGCAGTCTATTACAGTGATTACATTTAAGTTTAGTTCTTAATATAGAGTGAAATAAATACTGGGTACTGTTTAGAATTTACGTTACAGTATGAACTCAGCCACCTCCACCACCTCAGTCTCCAGAACAAAACAAATTGCCAAAGAATCTACTGCTTCTAGCGAAAGGTGTTACACTGTAGTCTGTTATAGTGATTAAATTTAAGTTTAGTTCTTAACCCTTTCGCGCACGGTAAGTTTTAATAAGTTTCTCGGCTCATTATTTTCCCCCCCCCTCCCGCACTTCAGTGGCAGCCCTCGTGACGCAAATTTCACGTATTCTCGCCTCATTTTCGCCACCCAAACCTCAAAATATTGCCTTGAAACCTACATCGTCTTATTCGCCGATGTTTGTCTTAGCTGACAGGCCCAAAAAAAAAAAAAAAAAACGAATAAAGGTACATTAGGCCACCGTGAGTAAACATTTCGAAACATGCATCTCACTTTCCAACATCGCTGTTCGAATGTTTTTCATCATACAGAAAAATGTTATTAGAAATTTTGATCGAGAATTTCATTAGCTTTCAAATGAGGTTTGTCCGGTTGTGATGTGATTTGTAGGTTTCGAGAAAATTGCCAAAAACTAAAAGCCATTTTTTTTTTTTTTTCAGGGACCTCTAGCTCAGAAGTTTTCTCGCCCACCTCATGTTTTTATTACATAATCTTATGTAGAATTTCATGAGCTTTCTCCTGATAACCGTTATATTTTGATACGCCTCATAGTTCCCGAGTAAATCGCATAAAACTACATGGTACTCGTGGCTGCGGTGCACTTTCCTCTTGGACGGACAAAAACCATCAGAATTCCGCCTATGTAACAAGGTCTTTTCATTATATAAATTACATAGGTATGTTTTATTCATACGTAGAATTCACTGATCTTTATCATGGTCCTTATAGGAAATCGATTAGCCCAATAGTTATCGAGCAAACGGAGGTCAAAGGAAGGTGTGAGGGAGGAGGGAGTGGTGTAACCCCGCCACAGTGAATACTTTATCGCTGGTAGGCCTAACGGCTGATAACGAACAACAGTGCATTTCTAGTTATAAATCTATGTCCCACCAACATAATCATGTCAAAATATGCTCACAAATAATCTATTATAACACTGAGCTTAACAGGGGCTTTGCCTCGGGCGGGAGGAGGGAGAATTAGTCAGATTTAAAGGGACACACACTCGTGCGACCTCACGGCTTGCCTGCTTGTCAGATACTGCTCTGCCTAGCTCCGGATACCCCTGACAGTGTGGCCAATGACTTGCCTCGGAAGAGACGCGCGGCCGCTAGAATGCACCCAAATTTCGCGCAAATCGGCCTGAAACTTTATTTTTGGTTAATTTTTTCCGCTTTAAAATGCGATTTGCATCTGTGTGCGCGAGCACAACCCATCATATGTAACGCAAATCACATTACCGTGCGCGAAAGGGTTAATATAGAGTGAAAAAAATACTTGGTACTTTTTAGAATTTCTGTTCAAGTTTGAACTCCATCACCTCCGTCTCCAAAATAAAACAAACTGCCGACGATCTTCTGCCTCTGACGAAAGGCAAATTATGTGCACTGAATTCTTTCTTTTTTGTCTTTCTTAATTTATTAATTTATACACTGTATATGCTCCTTTACTTTAGTGTTAAGAAGACAAGTAATAAGTATTGGTATTGCAATTTTGGAGGGTGAAAATCCATCTCCAACACACGTTACCGACAGTTGGTACTGCCTCTGTGAATGATTTTCTACCAATTAACCACTTCAGTACTGTGACGTCTATTTCTACTTTATGTATGCTTCCTCCAGCCGATTTTATGGCACTCAGGACTGGACTCACATACTGAAGGGGCTAACGAAGGCTGTACCAACCCCGTGCACTTCCACAGAGCCAACCTACACTGACTAAAATTGTCTGGTGGCAGCAAGAACAAAATGAAAATACACCCAGCACTGAAGGGGTTAAATGTATATTAAATGCACGTTATTGTATTTTGTCATAACTATTTTATTTATATATTCTTCTTTAATTTAGTGTTGAAAGGACAAGTAATAGGTATTGTCTTAGCAATTTTTTGGGGTGATAAATCGGTAATTTAGCAATTTTGGGGGGTGAAAATTCGGTAAGCTGGAAAATTCGGTAATTCGAACCAGGGTAGAGCCCCATATAGTTCGGCTTATCAAGCATTTACTGTATGTATATATACTGTATGTACAATAAACCCATGATATAACAATCCTCTTATAGTGAACTTCGGATACTTGCAGAGGGAACTTCCGCTGGATATAGTGACCTTTGGTCACTATATCTGATGGAAGTTCGCTTCCTGGCATGGTAAGTGTATTGTAATAGTACATTACATTACATTATAAGCATTATATTTATATGTACAACTTCATACAGGATGGTATTTACTGTACATGTACTGTATAATTACATAAATCATTGAATTCTCCATGTGAAACTTCATAGAGTAAGCTGTGGTTGAGGATATAGAACCAAACGACTCCACGGATGTAGTGACCTTGGGTTGGTAATCCCTCGGTTATTAACGACCATCGGACGCAGTAGACTTTCGGATATAATGACCTACCCTTCCCATCAATTTTCTTTTGTTTATATTGAGGGTTTACTGTATATATATATATATATTCATTTAAAAGATTATTTTGGCTGCAGAAGTTGAGGTTATACAAAGTTCCTAAATGTCATTCATCCCCTCGTGTGAGTTACTGTCCTTCTATTGCCCCCTTCTACTGCCTTCTGTCTTTTTATATTCAGGAAATTATTTGTTTATTTAGACTGCAGTGGGAGGAGTGATTGTCAATATTATGCTCAATATTACGTTTATTAAAGAATGTAAGAAATAGAGGTTGTGGTCAGTTCTTGCTTACATAGGCAGCGTGTGTTCACTGTTTACTTACATAAACCCACTCAGCCACCACACTTACACACCACCAGTACAAGTAAACCCACTCACCCACCACATGTACACACCACTATATGCTGTATGCCTCAATATGAGCTAAGTTTTTTTTTTTTATCACCTACCTATTGTATTGAACCTTCAATTGTTTTCACTAAAAAAACATATGCTTTCACATAGGATCGGGCTTAACAATGAATGAAAGCTTCAGTAAAAAGCAGTTCATTGTTTCTTCCATCCATATCTGATACCCCTATATCAGCAGTAGAAAACAGTATCTGTTTTATACAGGAAGAAGTGCAAATATTGACGATATATTGGTTTGACGAATTGTATAGGTTACAGCGCTACCCAGAGTGAAGAATAATTGGAAAGTGCAACACACAATATTTCTAGCAGTAATTCACTGATGTGTGGAATCGTTTATTGTAAAAATTGTCTAGATCTTTGGAGAATGCAGTCCGAAAACAAGTGATGAAGTATTCTGTACATAGCCTGATGCCTTAATTCTGTAAGGGGTGGCGTTTTTCTTTTGAGCTACCATAGATTTTTTTTTGGGGGGGGGGAGATTAGCCCTCCACCAACCCACCCACTTGTTGACATGTAGGGAATGTGCAGGGTTGGTTATCTGGTTATCATCCTGCATCATTAATGGTTTCTTGGCTTACAGGAAACCATTAGGCTTGTCACTCAATGTGAAGCCACCTGAAAAGGAAAGAAGAGTAATAAAAAGCTACAGGAAAGAAGAGAGAGAGAGGAGGGTAGACTGAAAAAGAATGACAAAGGTGAAGGAAGAAGTAGGCAGCACTACATCAGCTGAGTTATTATGGTTGCCACCACCTACCACAATGATGAAGTGTTACTGTAGCATGTTTAAATTCACTCTGTTGTATATGTTTCAGATATTTACAGTACAGTTCTTGAGTTCATATGCATTTTTGTGTGTATGTTATGAATGTATAAAGACTGAGTGAAAGGATAATAACATTGAAAATGATTTCTGGAAAGCTCCTAGCTTGGATTAGGAAGAAAAGGGCAAATTCTAGGATGATTTGCTTTGTGTGGTTGGTGGTATGGCGATGATGAGATGATGATATGGGATGAGTATTCAAATGGTCACCTGGGTGCAAAAATTCACAGTCATGAAGAGGTGCAGGCAGAAGTGTAAATGTAAATGAGCAGTACAGAGCTTTCAGAACATTCTCTTGAGAGTTAGTGATTCAGTGTGTGATTGGACAGGGGGCACACAAAGACATAAGATAACATGGTGGTGGGATGAGGGTGTAGAAACTGAGGTTAAGGAGAACAGGGTCGTAAAAGATACGGTATGTTAAGACAAAGAGTGAATACCGATTAGATGCAGTTTGGGTTTATTCCAGGCAAAGTGACCACTGGTGCAGTATCCGTTGTCCATTGTCTGGCAGCTTTGAGAAAAATATAAAATATTAAAAATAATAAAAAATAAAGTACAGTAAACCTTCGATCATCCAGCATAATAGAGCCAAAGGCCTCTAGGATACTGTCAGAATGCTGGGCTATGCAAAAGTCCCCTCTAGGGGCCCCAAATCCCCCAACCCTATAACACTTATCCCCTGTCTAAACCCTACAAAATGTTTTAAAACTTTAAAAAACTGCTAACTCATAGATGTTCCTAATTATAAAGCACTGTAATGCACTGTTAAGTACATGGCAATTTTGTGCACAGAAGCAGTATCATGTTGATGATGGATATAATATCAAAGTCCTCCCAGACGGGAGACGCATTTTCTTTCACTCGTCAGTAGTGTATAAACACACATTATAAACACTTTCCATCCATCATCCAATCTTACGTTGCCCCACAAGAAGCGTAGAATCCCGGGGCTAGGGAAGTTGGTCCTGACATTTATTATTTATTTATTTATTTATTTTTTATTTTTTTTAATTCAAGGAAGAAGGAACCAAAGGCTATTGGCCCACATACTGTTCCCTCCAAGAAAAAAGCAAAAACAATACAAAAGAGAGCCAATTTCAAGATCCATTCATTTTGAGATGCCTGGACACACTGCATTTGAAAGACTGGAGATCATAGGAAGTAGGGAATACAGACAGAGGAAGACAGTTCCAGAGTTGACCAGTTGCATAAATGAAGGACTGGGAGTAACGGTTAACTCATGCATTAGAGAGTTGGATAGAAAAGGGATGAGAGTTTGTTGCTAGACAGGTACTACGTGCCCGTCGTAGAGGTGGAGGGATGCAAACAGACAGTTCAGAGGAACAGTGACCATTGAAGTAGCTATAGAAGAGAGATAAGGGTGCAACAGTGCGGCGAAGAGACAAAGGTTGAAGGGAATCAGTAAGAGGAGGAGAGTTAATGAGACGAAAAGCCTGTGACTGCACCCTATTGAGAAGAGCTGCATGTGGGGAACCTCCCCACACATGAGAGTTGTACTCCATACCCGGGCGAATAAAACCCGTGTACAAGGTCAGCAACTGTGCTGGGGTAAAGAAAGTTCGGAATCGGCTTAGCACACCTAATCTCTTGGAAGCAGATTTCACAAGAGATGTAATATGTTCTTTCCAAGACAAATTCCGAGAGAATGAAACCCCAAGCATGTTCGAAGATGATGCGGGACTGAGCTGGACATTATTAAACATTAGTGGGTAATCCTGAGGAAGATTTTATCGGGTTGATAAATGTAAGAACTGAGTTTTTGATGCATTAAAAATAACAAGATTATTTTTACCCCAATCAGAGATATGAGCCAAGTCAGACATTAGGCGTGCCATAGCCGCATCCCTTTTTTGTTGAAGTAACTGCTGAGATGGACATTGTGGAAACTGAATTGAAAGGTGAAGGCATATGAGTGGATAGGGTTAGATGTATAGCTTAGAAGGTCATTGATGAATAAAAGGAAGAGAGTTGGTGATAGGACAGAGCCCTGAGGAACACCACTGTTGACAGGTCTAGGAGAAGAACGATGGCCGTCTACTACAGTGGATATAGAACGACCAGAAAGGAAGCTAGAGATGGAGGCACAGATAGACGGATAGAAACTGTAGGAGGGCAGTTTGGAAATTAAAGATTTATGCCAGACTCGATCAAATGCCTTTGAGATGTCAAGTGCAATGGCAAAGTTTTCGCCAAAGTCCTGAAAGGAGGATGACCAGGAGTCTGAAAGGTAGGTGAGAAGATCGGCAGTGGAGCGTCCCTGACAGAACCCATACTGACGATCAGAAAGAAGGTTGTGACAGGAAAGATGCTTTAAGATTTTTCTGTTAAGAATTGACTCGAAAGCTGTAAGAGACACAGGATATTAAAGCAGTTGGACGATAGTTAGAGGGTTGAGAATGGTCACCCTTCTTTGGGACTGGCTGAATGAGAGCAAACTTCCAGCAAGAAGGAAAGGTACAAGTTGATAGACAAAGGTGAAAGAGTTTACCTAGGCATGGTGTAAGCACAGAAGCACAGTTTTTAAGGACAACAAGAGGGACTCCATCAGGCCCATATGCCTTGTTAATACTGAGGCCAGTGATGGCAGAAAATACATCAGCTGAAGAAATTTTAATGTCAGTCATGAGGAAGTCAGAGAGGGGAAGTGATGGAGGAACAGCACCGGAATCGTCTGAGGTGGAACTGGAGGATAAAGTCTGAGTGAAGAGATCTGCTTTATCAGTAGAAGAAATGGCTACAGAGCCATCAGAGTAGAAAAGAGGAGGGAAGGATGATGAGGTAAAGTTGTTAGAAAGGTTTTTGGCAAGATGCCAGAAGGAGCGAGAAGAATTCGAGTTGGAGAGTTGGGAACATTTAGCACGGATGAAATTATTTTTAGCAGAACGAAGAACAGACTTAGCACGATTCCGGGCAGAAATATAAAAAAGATGTGATTCATGGGAGGGTTGGCTCCTGTACCTTTTATAGGCCCTCTCCTCGTTGCGGACAGCATTAGAACAAGCATGATTAAACCAAGGCTTTCTTGCATTAGTCAGAGGATCTGAGAAAGGAATGTATGCTTCCATGCCTGAGAGAATATCCTCCGTAATGCTCAAGGCACTCTCAGATGGCCCCCGGCCATGGAAGCAATAATCATTCCAAGGAAAATCAAAGGAGTACTGCCTGAGGGCCTCCCAATCTGCAGCTCCAAAGTGCCACAGGTGGCATTTCTTTGGAGGGTCCACAGGCCCTCACTGATCCCTGAGTGGCATTACATGAGCAATAAACCTCAACCATCCCTTGGATATAAACCTTCACTGGCTCAATCTGATTGGAGTGCTGCAATTACCCACTAAACCACCAGGTGCCATAATTTGGTTATATGTTTACCACCCAGCATAGTACAGGAAACCATTCGGCCTGTCACTCAGTGTAGAGTCACCCGTAGGCAGAATGAAGGAAAGAAAGACAGAAGAGGGAGTGTAAAGTCACCTGTAGGCAGAAGGATGAGGAAAGAATGAAGAAAAGAAAGACAGAAGACGAAGGAAGGAAGCACTATCAGTCGTCATAAAACAGCTAAAAGACGTTCCCAGCATTGAAGTACCAGTACTGTACTGTATGTACAGTGAAGTCCACTGTAATTTTGTGTACAGAAACACATTTCATGTTGATGGTAGTGGTAGTGATATAAAGACATTATTGGAGAGTATTGTACAAGTGTCCAAAGTAAACAATCAGCATAAAAAACACAAAAAATAAATTGAAATATGCTTCACTGTACTGTACTCTACTGTGTACACCATACTGTCCCTTCATTGGTCAAAATTCTAGCAGATGGCTCCATCACACAGAACGAAAAACTTCCATCTCATAGTAGCAAGGACAAACTTGGGAAGAAAAAGTTGTCTACGTGATGTTATGTTTCTTGTTAACAATTCCTTTGTAACATAATTATTTTGCTTAGTTAAATAAACACATTTCCATCAACTCTTCTTGTTTAGTAACAATTACAACCGACTTTTCGTTCCAATACACTTTCCTCCGTGCCGTAGCAGAATCCAGCAGTCACTTATACAGTGCAGTAATGAAAACTTCAGAACACTTTAAGTTGTACTTACCAGAGAGGAGAGGGGGGCAGCAGTACAACGTGCCAGAGTGACACTGCAGTACTAGAAGGCCAGCCAGGTTTTGGAGGGAAATCCATTGAAACATTGTCATTTAATATTATTGTTTTGGAAGAGACATAGAGTGAAATGTAGACTTGTTTGTATATTGGCACTATAGCAAAGGAGCAGTACAATGGAGAGTGAGAGAACATCCATCTTCCTGCTGTCAGCGAATGAAAACTCTGCATTAGAGTTCTCCCTCCCCTGCCTTAGCCAATCAGAACTCTTCTACTTCCTACCACTTCATCTCCCCACCAACACCCTGTGAGTTGCTAGACCCATCCACTTCAACCCTCCCTCCTGTTCGTATTGCAGTACAGTATAACCATTTTTTTGTATACTGTATATATTTTCTTTTTTTGTAATTATGGCTGGATGTTTATTGACAGCAACTGTCTCATGCAGGATCCCCCCCCCCATGTCCAACTCTCGGCAAAGGCTTCAGGGCCTGTTTCCAAGTCCCAGCAGTCACAGCAACTGTCTCATGCAGGATCCCCCCCCCCATGTCCGACTCTCGGCAAAGGCTTCAGGGCCTGTTTCCAAGTCCCAGCAGTCCTCCTACATCTCCACATGTCACCACTTTTGGCGCTCACACCCACCATCTATATTGAATACGTGCTTGGGCTGTCTCATACAGGACTTGTGTACTGGTATTAGCGGGGGTACATTTATGACGTGTCAACGGGTCATCTGGTAGATCAGAAAAGTCTGCTTTTTAAGACATTCAGATCCTTAAACTGTTCCCTGTCCCAGCTGGGATTTGAACCTGGGTCCATTAGGACTGCAGGCTGCTTCTCTATTGATTCTGCCACTGCCTGTGTATTTTTAGCCAGAAGAAAGGATTCTTCATGCTGGATAGTGTCAAAGATTTTATGCTTACTGCTGGGTACCATTTTAATTCAGCCATTGGCTACGCTGGGTAATGTCGTATGCTGGTTAGAGCAGCAACAGATGATCGAGAGTTTATTTATGCAGTATATATGCACACATATGTATACTATACACACACGCACACAGTACATGCTCAGTTTAACGAACGAATTCAGCCAAGCATAGTTACTTTATATTGAGGTTTCTGCTAAATACAGAGAATTATATAAAAATAGCCTATCAGTACACCTCTGTACATGGATTTCAAATTACTGTTTAATTAACACATTAAATACTATAAGAACTTTGGCTTACCTCCACAAACAGGGGTTCTGCAGTTATTGCAGAAATATGCCTGACACAGGTAGCCCTACTGGATGGTGTGTATGGCCCCCCAAACCTGTGTCAGGCCTGGGGGGGGGGGGGTCTTTGCTGTCTGAGTCACCTGCCATCAGCATAACAGGTGGCTAATTTCATCCTCACTTTGGATGTGGTAGCCAGGATCCCCAGTGTCAAAGTCCATCCACTCCTAATTTCCTGTATTTGCTGGACATTTAGTGGAATTGCTACCTTTAGCAGCATTATTTCCACTGTACCTAGCATAGGAAAATGAATCCCCCCCCCGGTGCTACATCGAGCATTCCGCTAAACTGCTCTCCGTTAGATCGAGCATGTACTGTATATACATGTGTGTGTATACAGTAGGCGCGGAAAGTATTGACGTTTTTTTGCCGACGTCATTCTTCTTCGTGTTAAGTGAAGTAGGGTCAATACTACCCTCCCCTGTGATGCGAAATGAGCTGACGCTTTTTCAACGGGAGCTGGCAACCCTGCTTGATAGGTTTGGCACCACAGGAGCATGCTCAGTAATGTTTGGGCAGCCACAGGAGGAGGATTGTCTCTGTGTGTGATGCACCACGAGGGCATGTTTTGACTCAAATAACACAGTTATTTGGTTACCTACCACATTCTCATCATGCCTAAAGTAACCACAAGCAAGGACAAACGTGTGGAAGTGATTACTTTATACAGAGCTGGCCACAAACTCCCATTTATTGCAAATCAGATGGTGTTAGACTGAGGACAGTGCAGAGACTGGTGAAGCAGTTCAAGGACAGAGGGGAGGCCATTCCTCCCACTCCACTTCCCAAGCCTGGGAGACCTCATAAGACAACCTTCAGGACCCGTCAGCTGATCTCAAGGCAAGTTAGCAAGGATCCAAGGCTAACAGCACGGGATTTAAAAAAAAAGAACCCACAGTTGCTGGCAGATGTGTCTGTCAGAAGTGTGCAGCAGCTGTTGCATGACGATCTGGGCTACAGAGGTTTTTTTGCTCATAAAAAACCACTTCTAACTGCACTTCAGAAGAAAAAGAGAGTAAATTTTTGAAAGAAATATCTTGCCTGGAGTGAGGAGCAATGGAAAATTGTGCTTTGGAGTGATGAGTCAACATTTACTGTCACTGGTACCCCTTCATCACGAGTGTACCGCAAACCAGGCAGTGATCCCCTGGATCCTAAGTACACTTCCAAGTTTGTTAAATACCCAGCCTCACTCATGGCTTGGGGCTGCTTTACATATTATGGTGTTGGTAGGTTGGTAATTCTACCTGCAAATGAAAAGTGAACCAGAACAATTATTTGGAGCTCTTATGTGATGTTTTAAGTGACTCTTTTGATAAAACCAAGGCAAGAGTATTTATGCAAGATTCTGCCCCTGCACATGTTGCAAAGTCAGTGAAACAGTGGCTAACAGACTGTGAGGTTCCCTTTATTCGAGACTGACCCGGAAACAGCCCAGATATCAATCCCATTGAGAATTTATGGGCGCGCATGAAGCGGCAGCTGCGTAGTATGGACACATCATCTTTGCCTAAACTTGAGGCTGCAGCTATGAAGCAGTTTTAGTCCATCTGTTCTGCAAAACTACGCCATCAGTCTCCCCAGACGCCTTAAGAAGAGATTAAAGGTGAAGGGGAATGCCAGTAAATACTAAATTCAATGGTGAGTGTTAATTTATTTGTTTCTCCTTGCTAACCACAAGGATTTTTCTTTTTTTAAGATGGCGTCAACACTTTCCGCGCCTTCTGTTTATATATACTATCAACAAAACTCTATGATGATTATATTTTTGAAATTGTATCATACCTAAATTCGTCAGGAAACATACCTAGAGTTCCAGCATATGGTGTATACATATCTCAGTTGCTACGGGTGGGAAAGGCAAGGACAAATTGGGAAAACTTTACTTCAAGAATCCAACAGATCACATAAAAATTCCTCAGTCAAGGATTTTTCAAAACAGAATTACATAAGACATTACAGAAAACATTTCATCGTCACTATAACGCCTTCAGACACTGCAAGGAGAAATACATAGTCTTACAAGAGAAATATTTGATACTGCTACGGATACAATAGTATCCCAGGGCTGTCGACAGGCAGAGAGTGCTCACGGGATCCTCCCTGGCTCTGTAGCAGATTAAGACTGACTGAAACAAAAACCAATTATACCAACCAGTTTGAACTCAACTGGATGCTACAACAGCAAGCTATTCCTCTCAACTACAATGACCAGTTACACCAACCAATTTAGACTCAACTGGATACGACTTAATCGATAATGACAACAAACCATTCCTACCAAATTGAACTCCACTGGAAATGGCATATTTGTCCTATCTGTTCATATATGTGTGTGTATGTATGTACAGTCAAACTCCTACTTACGACGGATCGACTTACGAAAAATCCGCAGGTATGAAAAAACTTGTCAGTGTGTGGGGGGGGGGATCAGTCATAGCAAGGAAGGATGGGGTCAGGTGAAGACACTTACAAGGAGGTGAGGTGATGGTAGAGGATAAGTGGAAGAATGGAGACAATAATGGGCTTTAATCTGGATAAGTGGTGGGGGGGGGGTGAGAGAGAGAGAGATGGCTTTAATCTGGATGATGGGTGGGTGGGTGGGGAGAGGGAGAGAGAGGGAGAGGAGAGTATATACAGTATATATAAGGAGGACTTCCAAATTCCCAGAATTAACAAAAACTTCATCACATAACTTACAGCAGTTCTGTTTTAGTTCCATCAAAGTACTACCCTTGTGATGCTATACACTTGTCCCAGCACTCTCTTTCTTGGAAATGCTTCCAGCAGCTGTCTTGTGTCACCATATCCAGAGACTCCTGCATATTTCTTGGATTTAAGAGTTTTTAGATCTTCTGTCTTTCACTTTAAACCTTCTGTTGGGGAACATGAAAAATAATAGGGAGTGAGATTTGAACCGACAGTGTGGTGTGTGATGATGTCATGATCCAGGGACCATTTCTGGGTTTGCCACATCTCTGGACGTTCGTGCATGATACTTTTCCATAGATTCCTGAGTATCAGTCCATAGGGAACAGATTCTTCATAACATCACCCTCAATGTCAAAAAACAAGATCAACATTTTCTTGAGGACGCAAATCACAGAAGTCGCATGCTTGAACAAAAAAATAATGCACTAAATACGGACTTGACCCTCTCAGTGCGACGCCATGCAGCAGAATGATTCACCAGACTGCACGCATGTGGCACCTACCTGCATGATGTGCAACAATTTCTTTTTCCTGCACTATCAATTTATTCTGAAAATTTAAGGATCCCCCTCATATATGTATACATGTGACTGGTCACATGGTATGTAAACTACTTAAATAATATAACTGTGTTTTTAATAAATGCTGCCATTTCTCTTAGGGAATTGGATAGGAGAGACAGCTGTTATCTTTACCTTCTCCAGTGACTCTAGTAGCTTGTGCACTATACAGTATTTAATTTTTGAATATGTGTAAACACAAATATTTCATATGCCTGCTGTGGGCCAAATATTAAGGCATAGCGTCCGGTGTCTCGTTTATATAATTGGTGTCTTCTAGGCCTGGTTACTCTTAAGTACATTGCTGTACTAGGACATTTTTGCTGCCCTTCTAATATGTTGCTTTAGAGTAGCTTTGATTTACTGTATAGGAAACCAGTACTTATCTTGGAGAGAGAATTTTAAGTACTTTACATACAACTTATTGTTATCTGTAGACAGTATGCCATTTTTTGTGAGTTTTCGGTGCTGGGTTTCTGGTAGGTTTACTTGTTACTGTTTTATTATATCTGTATCATGAAATCTAATGTTAATTTTTTGTGCAGGGACATCACCATGGAGGAGACCAACGGAGGTGGGATGCAGGTGGACTCCCCTCCAAAAGTGGGAGGGACGATAGAACCTCCGCCTAGGGATGAACCCATCATAGACCCAATAAATGGCATTGTGCAGCCTCCATTTACTCCTCCTAATCACAGACCTGGACGTGTGACAAATCAACTACAGTACATTCAGAAGCAGGTCATGAAAACTGTATGGAAACACCAGTTTGCATGGCCATTTCATCAGCCAGTTGATGCTATGAAGCTCAATTTACCTGACTACCACAAAATTATCAAGCATCCAATGGATTTGGGTACAATAAAAAAGCGCCTTGAAAACAAATATTATTGGAGTGCCAAAGAGTGTATACAGGACTTCAACACTATGTTTACTAATTGCTATGTGTATAATAAGCCTGGTGAGGATGTAGTGTTAATGGCACAAACATTAGAAAAAATATTTTTAACAAAAGTGGCAGCCATGCCTAAGGATGAAATTGAGGTTGAAGATAATACTAGTAAGGGGGGGAAAGGCCGTAAAGGTCGGACACCAGCAGTGCCAGGGACGAAACCTCCCAGGCCACCTTCTGCCGCCTCTGCCCCATCTGTGACTGCTCCAGCCTCAATCCCAGCTGTGACAGCACCCCCTGCCATGAGTGCTGTTACTGGTGTTACTAGCACAAGCTCGCCAGCACTGTCCAATTCTCTCACTTCACCACCAACGGCCACGACCATGGGCTCGTCTCAGCTGCCGCTGCCCATGAGAGTCTCTACTCCTCCCACAACTACCACAGTGCTGGGCTCTACTGCTCAGCCCACCGTCCCAGCCCCTGCATCAGCCAACTCCTACCCACCGGTGAGTATCAAAGCTAAAATTTTATGGCTTGTCTGGAGTTGATTTGGACTCACTGCAGGTTCTTTTAGTTAAGTGTGCATTTATTTTTCTATTTAAAGGAGCGAGTATGTGTTTTAGTGATTATTTTTAGTTGTAACTTAGTTGACTGGAGTTCAGCACTTTCTCATTGTTTTTGCATAAGGTTAACTAGCAGTAATATAGTTATCATTAGTAATTACTAACAGTGAGTGGATCACTGATGCTGGCAGAAATTCTGATGATAGATACCAGCCATATGAAGTAGTATAATGAGTGGGGCACTGATGCTATTTGAAATTCTGATGATGGATACCAGCTATATGAAGTACAGTAAGACCTCACTATAACGGACTAATTGGGGCTCAGGCCAGTCCGAAATATGCGATTTTCCGATAAAAGCGACATCAGGACTTACCCCTGCTAATCCGGACTTGTTCCGATATATCAGACAGTCCGGATTGCATCAGTGGTTTTCACCACCATTGCAGTATTGTACTGTGTTATACCTTCTCTACATTGATCAAATGGTATAATAATACTGTACTGTGCACTGAAAAACATGTCTTTTACTTGTCTTATTGTGGTGAAAATAGCTGAAGTTGTCAGGCAGTCCGGACTGCTTTCTGGCTATATCGGACTTTTTCCTATATATAGGAGTTTAGTCCGGTAGCTCCTCGAGTCCGATAAAAGCGAATTCTGGTCTACTGAAGTCCGTTATATCGAGGTTTTACTGTATTACACTTTAGTGATTTAAAAGAGAGAGAGACCATCAGAACTCACTAAACAAAAATTTACTGTGTATCCAGTTAAATTGTTACCTTTCATCCAGCAGTGTGTTCTTTGCAGTTGGAAGCATTTATCAAGTTCGTTCCTACTGCAGTAAAAGTCCCGTAATCTTAACAGCAGGGGACCGAGAGTCTTTCAGACTATTGGGAGGTATCTCAGAAAACATTAGAAATATATACTCTCATGACCACTAATTTCTGCCCAGGGGTGTCCCCTTCCAACTCCTGTATATGCAGGGAAGAGGGGAGGGGGGGGGAGACAAAACGAGCTCCACCCACCTCTACCTCAGCTCCCAACCCTCCTACATACCCCTACCCAACCCCCCCTACCCATCATTCTCAACTGACAGTTACATCTCAAGCTGATTTCTTGCTTAACACTCTAGGTCCGACTACTATACTGCTTTTACGCTAACTTGGCCTAAAATTACCATCCTTCTATCCTTAAATCTGAACTGTAGCAATAGATTAACACTTGAATATGGTGCTAGTCATGGAGAAGTGTTATGGAAAGGATGTTGAGCCACGGCATTGTCTCATTCTGCCACTGAGCTGCATGAAATGAGCAGCAAAAGCACGAAAATTAGGCCAAGTTAGCGTAAAAACAGTATAATACAAACATAGAACACTAGGATATGTGAAACATATATAATATAACTGTCAACATGCAGCAGCAAGAAATTAATGCATTACCAGTATGACGTTGACAGTAAAACAAAAGGGTTAGCAACGGCCACCTCAGGCCTCATGTGTTGGGTGCACTGCTTTGCAAACACACACACACACAAAATGCATGAGGCCTGGGATGGCTGTTGTTAACGTTTTTGTTTTACTGTCATCGTTATAATGCATTGATTTCTTGCTGCAGTGTGTTCATAGTTACCATACTTCGTGGGGTATAAGACACACTTTTTTATTTCAAAATTAACTTCATATATCCCCATATGCCCTGGAGGCCAGACTAGACAGGTTTGCTTGGCTCCATTTAGAAGAATCTCTTTTACAGATGATCATCTCACTGCTTGGAGTCAGAAGTATTTTCTAGAGTATAAAGACCTTTGATTTATTGTAAAAAGTTACATTCACTTCTGTATGTACTCAGATTTTATTATTAGAAACAGCCAAGTTCAAATAAAGAACACATCAGAGTTTGTTTACAACTGGCCATGTGACGGTTTAGGGGTTTAGTGGTAGCTATAGCAGTTTAGCATCATGCATACACCCTACTCTATCAGGCTGACATGATCACTGGTGAACTCCCTGCTAACCTTTTGAAATGCAGTCATGATCACTTTGCTTGTCATCCACTCAGTAACTAGTAAGGGAATCATATTGGAGATCTTGGCTAGCATGACTACTGTCATCATTACAGATGTCTGTCCCACATGGAGATTCAGTAACCCTTGTTAGGCTGGCTTTGCTTACTGACATTTTGTATCATTTGAGACAAGGAGGAAACAGCCTTATATTACTTGTTAGTGAAAAATATGAAAAAGTTGCAACATGAAACAATACTGCCTGAAATTTCAGCAGTTTAGTGCCTAGCGTTCACCCAGTCGGAAGTTAGCATAATCAGGTGTGAACTCCCTGCTAACCTTCAGAAAGGCAATCAAGATCACTTCACTTGCTAGCATGACTGCTAAGTCATTATAACAAACATCTGTCCCATATGGAAATTCAATAACCCTTGTCAGGCTGGCTTCTCTTACTGATGTGTTGTTTCATTCGAGACAAGAATATCATAGAAGGAAACAGTCTTATATTACTGTTAGCGAAAAATATGAAAAAGTTGCAACATTAAACAATACTGCCTGAAATTTCAGCAGTTTAGTGCCTAGCGTTCACCCAGTTGGAAGTTAGCGTAATCAATTGTGAACTCCCTGGTGACCTACAGGAAGGCAATCATGATCACTTCACTTGCCATCCACTCACTAACTAGCAAGGCAATCATACTGGAGATCTTGGCTAGCATGACTGCTAAGTTATTATAACAAACATCTGTCCCTTATAGAAATTCAGTAACCCTTGTTAGGCTGGCTTCTCTTACTGATATTTTGTTTAATTGGAGACAGAAATACCATAGAAGGTAACAGTCTTATATTACTGTTAGTGAAAAATGGGAAAAACAGTTGCAGTATTAAACAATACTGCCTGAAATTGCAGCATTTTAGCAGTTTAGCAATTCAGCAGTTTAGCACCTAGTGTTCACCCAGTTGGAAGTTAACATGACCACCAGCAAACTGTCTGCTAAGCTTCTGAAAGGCAATCATGATCACTTTACTTGCCATCCACTCACTAACTAGCAAGGGAATTGTATTGGAGAGAGGCTGGCTTGTGAGACTGCCTGAAATGACATCTACACTGTGTTTTTCAGCTGTGACTGATGTACTTTAGCAGTGTTGAATCTGGGATCTGACGCTTACAATACTATGTAGGCTGGTTAGATCATGTTACTAAACTGTTAGAATAAAACAGGATAAGAAAGAAGTCTCTCCCTTGCTTACCTAACCTTTTGGCTGCATCTGGTAGAAAATGGGAGGTAGTGACGTAGGATTTTGATGACATTTAACCCTTTGAGATTCCGATGACGATTCTGATTGTCTTTTCAAATCCAACTTCAGAGATTCCGAAGATGCTTTTAATCGTCATTTTAAGAAACTTTTTGTAAAATATTCACTATAAATCGCGTTTATGCATCGTAACAAAGAGACTCGAGCATGGCGTCACGGAGTGGTTGTTCTATCTGTGGCAGGTCTGCACAGCTTGTCTGACTCATGGCTTTATTTCTTTGTCACTTTATTCATTGTGGATATTTTTCTACTGGAGGGTATAAAATTTCTGGTTTTTGCCTAACTTCAACTCATTTTGACTTATTTTTGTTTTCCTTTTTGGAACATACTACGATAAAGTACAACTATTCAGCTTCAAAATTACAGCACAACCAGCATCCTATCATAAAAAGTGTATTTGCAATGACCGATCAAAGAAAAAGATTGTGAAGCGAATATACGGCTGAGACTAAAAGAAAATTATGCATCTGTTTCCTATCGCTTTACTGCGCAACAAAATGCTAAAATTATCATAATATATACTCTCATTGTAATGGTAAATCATTGTAGTTTTGCATGGTTTAAATCAGATTTACATATCTTTATTACTTTTTTTTTTTGACAAATATTTTTCTACGGCAAGGTATAAAATTTTTGGTTTTCACCTAACTTCAACTCGTCATTTTGACATTTTGTTTTCTCTTTTCTCCTTTTTTGATCATACTACAATAAAGTACAACTATTCATTTTTAAAATGCCAAAAGAACCAACATTCTAGCATGAAAAGTGTATATACACTGAAGGATGAAAGAAAAATATCGTGCCGTGAAGATGTGGGTCAGTTTGAGAGTGGCTGACTCTAGCACAGACATAATCTGGTCAGCCCAGAAATCTTATAGGGTTAATGAGAAGTATTTTGCATAGGGGAGTTGGGTGGTAGAATGAATGTTCGTTTCGTTTTGTTTCGTTTTTGAAGGCTCCAACATGCTTGCATGCGTCGGCGTTGGTCACCTAATGGCGGCTGTCCAGCGTGCTCAATCCCTGGCAGCCTCCCTGTTCAGTCCCTTAACCCTTAAGTCACACTTAATGACCTCGTCCCATGTCTTTCTCGGTCTGCCCTTCCCAACCCCTCCCCCAATATTAACACCTCTCACCCTCTGCACCCAATTATCATCCCCCATCCTCTCCACATGTCCAAACCACCTCAGCCTACCTCTCCTCATCACAACACCAATACACTTCAGTCCCATCTTACCTCTCAAGACTTCCATCGTAAACCCAGCCCCCCCAGGCCTTGCACGCAGGGATGCACTTCACATCCACCTAATCATTGTCATTTCTGTACGTTTAAACCTGCGAATATCCTCTTCCTTTACTGCCCAGGTCTCACTACCATACAGCATCACACTCTTAGCACATGCTGCATACAAAGACCCCTTAGCATGGAAGGAGAGTCCTCTCAGTGTCAGGAGAGGCAACAGCTCCTTGAACTTCTTCCAACCACTTCTTACCCTAGCAACCGAGCTAACTCCAGCCTCACCTCCGGCACATAACATGTCTCCCAAATAACAAAACTCCTCCACACACTCAAGAGACTCACCTGCAAGTTCAACCCTCTCACGCCTAACAATCTCCACCTGCTCTCCCCGACACGCCACACACATAAAATCAGCATCATCTCGCAGTCTACCTCTAATACCACTACATCTCTTGTGCACCCATTTATCACAAACACTACACAAGATGGAATTACTTCCCACACCCATGTGGCAAACTGCACATGGCCACTCTCCCTCTCCTCTGATTGTACTGCGACCTACTCTAGATATCATCACTTTTGTTTTATCTGCATTTACCCTTAAGCCCTTGTATACCATACCATCTCTCCACTTCTTAAATCTTTCCTCCGCCTCCTTTTCATTCTCTGCAATCAACACCAAATCATCAGCATACAACATCTCCCATGGGAGTCCATCTCTGAAGTCACATGAGAGGGCTTCGAGCACCATGATAAACAACAAGGGACTCAAAACTGATCCCTGATGCACACCAACATTCACGGAAAACTCATCACTCAAAACTCCATTCACTCTTACCTGGGTGCGAGCACCCATGTACATGGCCATAACCACCCTAACCAGCCACTCTTCCAACCCTAACTTTCTCATTGCCCACTTCACCACCTCTCTAGGGGACTCTGTCAAATGCCTTTTCCAAATCAACAAAAACAAAATACCATTCCCTTTTCTTGCCAATATCTTTTTCTTGAAGCTGTCGAACAATGAATATGGCATCAGTGGTCCCCCTGTCTGGCATAAACCCAAACTGCATCTAATCGATATTCACTCTTTCTCTAATCATCATCTGGGACAACACACTCAGGTATAATCATATTTATCAGGTCAGTGACTAACCTCACCCCAGCATCTCCAGAGGCCTTCAACATTTCGGCAGTCAACCCAGACACACCTGCCGCCTTCCCCACGCGCATCCTGCCTATTGCCTGACTCACAGTAGCAGCGTCAATCAAAGGCTTAGGGCCAAACACTGGATCAGCTACCCTTACATCACCATTCTTCACACACTGCTCACCTACAATGTCCCGATTATCCTTCTTCACCTGATTTGCCACCCTAAAAATTATATTTTTCCTCTCTCCATGATTTAGATTATCAAGTAAACGTCTCTGTGACTCAGACTTCACCCTGTATACCTCTCTTCTAGCCCTGCGCTAAGCAGCCAAGTACTCCTCCCAGTTACCACCCTTCTTCCATTCTCGGAAAAGCCTTCTTTTCTCCTTAACTGCAGCTTCTACACCCTCATCCCACCACCAAGTTACTTTATGTCTTGGTGGGCCTCTTGTCCAACCGCATATTGGATCGGTAACTCTCAAGAGGTTGTTCTTAAGGGCTCTATACTGTTCATTAACGCCTCTATCTACGGCTTCCTGTTCAGCCACCACTCTCCTCATCTCACTATAAAAGGCATCCCTTACTGATTGGTTTCCCAGCTTCCATATATGCCTCCTAGGTACATATGTCCTCCTTCTCACTCGTTCCTTAAGCACCATGTCACAAATCAACAGTTTGTGCTGCTGCACACACTCCTCGCTTCCTATAACTTTAACATCTCTCACTAATCTCCTATCAACCCTCCTGACCAGAAAATAATCTATCTGACTACTATTTCCCCTGGACTCGTGCGTAATCAACCGGCTCATTCTTTTCCTAAAATGTGTGTTGCACACAATCATGTCCATAGCCTCCCCAAACTCGAGTATTCTTTCCCCTTCCGCATTCCTCACACCATATGCACATCCTCCATGGACTCCTTCATAACCTTGAGCTGCTTCACCCATGTGACCATTTAAATCCCCTTCCAGAACCACTACCTCATCATCACCCATACCACTTACTACATGTATTAAATCATCCCAAAATCTATCCTTCTCTGCGTCATCCAGTCCTGCCTGTGGAGCATATGTATCTACTTTTCTGACTGATATTTACGTTGACATTTCCAGTGCAGAATTCGTTTAGTTTTCGTTTAGTTTTTGAAGGCTCCAACATGCTTGCATGTGTCGGCCTTGGTCACCTAATGGCGGCTCTCCACACTGCTCGATCTCTGGCAGCCTCCCTATTCAGTCCCTTAACCCTTAAGTCACATTTAATGACCTCGTCCCATGTCTT
>JAGKTI010007547.1:25587-36487 GCA_018397915.1 Birgus latro
TTGTACTTGGTCATAGTCGGTAAGATAAAGGGGGGTAAACATTCCAAAGGCCCAGCCCATTGCACAGTCCTAGGTCCAGGCAATGGATCTGGGACCCCTAGCCCACCAGCTTACTAGTGGCTGTGGTAGTGGCCTCGGGGCACCCTGCCAGGACACCTGCAGGGACACCCTCCAAGCGCGCCTTGGCACTGCAACTGCCCCGCCATTATACACCCACTGATAGGGCAGCCTCCTGGGGCGCTACTCCCAGGTTCGGGCCCCTCTCTATTGAGCGGAAGCGGCAGCCTGGGAACCGCAATGCCCTGTACCCTCTAGCACAGGTTCGAGCCCCATCTCGCCCCGGACCCGTGATCTATGCCGGCGGAACCCCTGTCAAGCCTCCCCCCGAAAGTCCGCCACTAGGTAGCGGGGGCAAAGTTTTCTGGCCGCATGCCCTTGCTGGCGTCAACCCCTGTAACGTAGTGGGGTACGTTGTGTGATATGTAAAGTGCCTGTGGTGTAGTGCATATGATAGTTAGAGGAAATGTTTGGGAGAGTATGCTGGTCTACTCTCCATGTTACTGTCACACTGAAAAGGTCAGCAAAGGAGGATGATTAGGTAGCTAGTGAAAGGAGCTCCAGCTCTCCCTATCACCAGCATTCCATTCCCCTTAGGAGTACTACCCTGTTCGGCCCGTGCTACAGCCTCCTCTTACAAGTTAGTTGTTTTTACGGGGTGGGGCAGTAACTAACCCACCACCAACCCTTTCAGTCGCCTCTTACGACAAGCAGGGATACTGGGGGAGAATTCTTGAAACCCCCTACCCCCAGGGGCCTGCATTTCTCTTGCACTCTCCCTCGACTGTCACTTAACATACATTGGTATAGCAACTGGGAGACAGCAGTGTTATGAAGGCATAATAGTGGATGTTTGAATGTTTTCACTAAATTCAATATGTTTTGAGGTGAATGACTGTTTTTAGTAAATTTTGAACTGTCAAGAATGCTTTGTTAATTTTTGATCTTGCAAGGGAAATGGCACTGTCAGTGAAGGAGTGATACAGTATTGAGAAGAGGGTTGAGACAGTTGTATGCCTTGTTCCCAAAAACCTTGCTGTATTGAGCTTCAGTTGTAAAACATTTTAATTTGTTTTTGTTTAGTGAGTATATAAAAGTGCTACATTTATTTATTATTATTATTATTATTGTGGGGGTATTGAGAGGTTAGGGAGAGTGCATCATTAGTGATGGCAACGAAGTCATGTTCAGGAGCATTTTGCTGAGCGGAAAAGACTTGTGTCATATTTCATTTGGTTTGTTTGAGGATATTTTTTCAGTTTAGGAAGTGAATGCTTTGTTTGTAGGCAGTGAGACATCAGGAGCAATACACTGAGTCGAGATCGAATGTGGGGAAATACCATAACACCGGAGGTGTGGAGCATGACTCTGACTAGTAAGGGATACTTTTAGGGTAAATAAAATGCTTTAAACATTCCTTGTAATTCCATCCATTATCCATCATCCAATCCTACATTGCCCCATGAGGAGCGTAGGAGCCTGGGGCTGGGCAAGTTGGTCCTGACATTTAAGTTTGATTTTTGACACGTAATTGATTTTAAAAAATGTGTTTGTGTTGTCTGTGATTGTAATATACAGTGCATGCAGGCATTTGAAAACATGCAGGCATTTGATTTGGAGATAAAGTGTATTCCTGCATTTAATGGCCTATATATTTTCTTAAATGAAAGAAAGAACGGATTTTATTGAGTTTTGTTGTTTTAAGCTCTTTTCACAAAAAATAATACTTATCTCAACATACTGATACATATTTATTGTACTTTAATGGAGATGAATGTTGTCTCAAATTATTGCACAAAAGGAATCGGGCAGTTATAAACATAGTGTTAACCCTTCCGCGCACCATAAGTTTTATTAAGTGTCACGGCTCACGATTTTACTTGCCCGCTCCAGCCACCAGGCCGCCCGCGTCACACAAATTGCACGTATTCTTGCCTTATTTTCGCCACCCAAACCTCTAAATATTGCCCTGAAACTCACATCATCTTATTCGCTGATGTTTGTTCTAGCTGATAAGCCAAAAGAAAAACCAGAAAAATACGAATAAAAGTACATTAGGCTGCCGTGAATAAACATTTCGGAACGTTGGTCTCACTTCCCAACATCGTTGTTCGAGTGTTTTCCATCATACAGAAAAATGTTATTACAAGTTTTGATAGAGAGTTTCACTGGCTTTCTAATGAGGTATGTCCAGTTGTGATGTGATTTGTAGTTTTTGAGAAAATAGCCAAAAACTAAAAGCTAATTTTGTAAAAAAAAAATTGATTTTTGTTCAGGGAGGTATACTGCAGAAGTTTTCTCACACACCTTATGTTTTATTACATAATCTTATGTTGAATTTCATAAGCTTTCTCTTGATACCTTTTTGTTTTGATACGCCTCATAGTTTCCGAGTAAATCGCAAAAAACTTAAGGGTACTCGCGGCTGCAGTGCACTTTCGTCATGCGCACACAATAACCGCCTACGTAACCACAACTTTTCATTAGAGAAATTACTTAGTTATGTCCTGTACATACGTAGAATTCACTGATCTTTATCATGGTTCTTACAGGAAAATCGATACGTTCAATAATATTGGAGTAAATGGACAACAAAGATAGAACACTCTTCCTCGCCCGTAAGCGAGATAAAAACGATCAATTTCCCTGCCTCACGAATACTTACATATTTTCGCTCGTTACATTTTATTATTACAGTAAAACCTTGACGTAACAGACTTCAGTAGACCAGAATTCGCTTTTATCGGACTCTAGGAGCTACCGGACTAAACTCCTATATATCGGAAAAAGTCCAATAAAGCCAGAAAGCAGTCCGGACTGCCTGACCACTTCAGCTATGTTCACCACAATAAGACAAGTAAAAGACATGTTTTTCAGTGCACTGTACAGTATTATTATACCAGTTGATTAATGTAGTGAAGGTATAACACAGTACAATACTGATGGTGAAAACCACTGATGCAATCCGGACTAATGTCTGATATATCGGAAAAAGTCCGGATTAGCAGGGGTAAGTCTGGAAGTCGCTTTTATCGGAATTTTGCATTTTTCGGACTAGCTTGGGCCCCAATTAGTCCGTTATAGTGAGGTCTTACTGTATTATTTTTTTTTACTCAAATTATACACGTGAAGTATCATAAGCTCTTTGATAGTGCTCTCAGTAACTCGACATGACCACCAGTCTTTTTGCTAGGTACTGATACTGAAGCTGAACTTTCTTCCATCTCATATGTGTATATGTAAAAAACAATACTTCTGTGAAAAAAATATAGAAATGTAGAAATAGGTCAATATACAAATCAACAAAATGTGAATAACTCTCTTACTCCAGAGGTGTTGAGCTGCTGGCAGGAACTTGCAGGAATTGAAGATGAGTTAGGTAGTGTATGAGTTGTGTGTGTGAGTGTGCGTGCGTGAGTGAGTGTGTATTACCTAATTGTATTTACCTAATTGTGATATACAGGAAATGAGCTACGCTCGTGGGGTCCCGTCTCTGTTTCTCAATAAGTCAAATTTTGCCTTAAACTCGTTTAAGTTTTTAGACTGGACGATCTCTTTGTCCAGGCTATTCCACAGGTCTATGCATCTATAAGGAAAACTATATTTCTTGATGTCCTTCAAGCAGCGTGGCTTCTTTAGTTTCATTCCGTGTCCTCTTGTTGCTCTCTCATCCCACACAAACAGATTTTCTCCGTCAATTTTTTCTACTCCTATCATGGTCCTGAGCACTGCAATCATGTCGCCCCTCTCTCTCCTTTCCTCTAAGGATGTCAAATCCAGCCTTTCTAGTCTCTCACTGTATGACAGATCTGCCAGACTGGGGACCATCTTAGTTGCTGTTCTTTGTATTCTCTCAATCTTGTTTATATCTTTCTTTTTGTGTGGGGACCACACTACTGCTGCATATTCTAACCTGGGCCGGATCATGGCTACTATCAATTTTTTCATCATCTCCTCATCCATGTAATGAAATGTCACTCTTACATTGGTCAAGAGTTTATATGTCTCTCTCACTATCTTATTTATGTGCTTTTCAGGTGACAAACTATCCTGGACCAGCACTCTCAAATCTTTCTCTTCTCTCACTTTTCTAATTGGTTCATTACCCATCAAATAATTCAATGATGGCCTCTTGGTACTTTTACCCATTTCTAATATTTTACATTTTTTTGTGTTGAATTTCATTTCCCACATCCGACTCCAATCATGTATCCTATCCAGATCCTCCTGTAGCATTTTACAGTCCTCTTCAACCCCTACCTTTGTCAAGATCTTTGCATCATCAGCAAACAGGCTTGCGTAGCTGTTCACTCCATCTACCATATCATTTACATAAATCAAGAACATTATTGGTGCCAACACCGAGCCCTGTGGGACACCACTTATTTCTTCCCTCCATCCAGATATCCTATCCTTTATTACTGTTCTCATTTGTCTGTCACTCAAAAAGTCTCTCATCCATTCCAGGAGTCTTCCCTTCGGTCCTCCCATATGCTCTAATTTCCATAACAGTCTCTTTTGGGGCACCTTGTCGAAGGCCTTCTCCAGATCTAAGTACACACAATCCACCCAACCGTCTCTCTCCTGCAGCACGTCAATTGCCCTTGAGTAAAAGCTCAACAAGTAGGAAACACATGACCTTCCACTTCTGAATCCAAACTGACTTTCAGTCAAAATATTCATCTCTTCCAGGTATTTTATCCATCTATCTTTCAGGATTCTCTTACACAATTTCACAACCATGCTGGTTAGGGACACTAGCCTATAATTCAGGGGTTCTTCCTTGTTTCCTTCCTTATAGATTGGCACCACATTTGCCCTCTTCCATTCCCGAGGCACTTTCCCCTCTTCCAAGGAGCACACAATTAAATTGTGAATCTTATCTGCCAGTAGTTCTCTGCATTCCTTCAGTACCCAATTAGAGATTCCATCTGGTCCTGGGGCTTTTCTTACATCTTGAGTTCCCAGTAATTTATACACTTCCTGCACTTCCACTTTTATATCTTTTATCACTACATTTCTAATCACTCCCTCTCCTTCCACAAACTCTCCTTCCTTAGTGAAAACGATTGGAAACATTTGTTCATTACTTCAGCTTGCATTACTGCATCCTTGTAGACCTCTCCTTCTACTTTCAGTTTGGTGATTCCTTCCCTTTGCTTCAATTTGCCATTAACAAATCTATAAAACAATTTGGGTTCATTCTTACATTTGTCAATTATACCTTTTTCAAAGTTCCTTTCTTCCTCTCTACATATTCTTGCATATTCATTTCTAGTTCTTTTATATTCTTCCTTTGCTATGATATTATCTCTCTTTCTCCATTTGTTCTATGCCATGTCCCTCTCGTTTTTCACTATCATACACCTTCTATTAAACCACACCTTTTTCCTGTTTTCTTTCCCACTTACTCTTGGCACATATTTTTCCACTTCCAAATTGTAGAGGTCTAAAAAGATATCCCACTTCCTCAGTATCTCTCTTGTTTCTCTGAATTTCCTCCAGTCCACATT
This sequence comes from Birgus latro, assembly GCA_018397915.1. Lineage (NCBI taxonomy): Eukaryota > Metazoa > Arthropoda > Malacostraca > Decapoda > Coenobitidae > Birgus > Birgus latro. The sequence goes on from JAGKTI010007547.1 coordinate 31,158, forward strand.
TTCAAAAATTTTTCTCAATTCTGCAAAGTTTGTTTTCCCAAATTTGTATCTTCCTTGCCTATAAAGCTCTGGCACCACGTTCCCTGTTATCATCTGGAACTCAATGACCACATGATCACTTTTTCCTATAGGACACAGATAATTTAAAGACTCAATTACATCAGGTTCTTTGGATAGTAGCAAATCTGATCTTGCTGTGTGTCATCGCCTCTGAATCGTGTCCCTTCTTTAACCCACTGCGTCATTACATTATTCATTGCTATATTAAACAATTTAGTGCCCCACGAATCTTCGCTGCCTCCTGAGTCCCATTCCTCCCAGTTCACCTCTTTACAATAAAAGTCACCCATTAGGATTATATTGTTGCTTCCCTCGATCACTTTCTGTAGATAACTAACCATGTCTGACAACATCTCCTGGTATTCATCGTCATTCCATGCTCTCGTCTTAGGGGGAACATATACCACTGCCATATCTCTCTTACCATTCTCCCCAGTTTCTAATTTCATATTTATCGCTTCGACCCTGCACTCTGCCATTTCCACAGTATCTACATTTATATTGTCCTTCACTGCTATCATCACTCCTCCCCCCATTTTTTCTTTTCTGTCTCTTCTCCATAATTTGTATTTCCCACCTCCCATATGAATATCAATATCTTCTTTCAATTTAGTCTCTACAAAGCACATAACATCAGGTTCGTGTACCCTCAAAAAATCATTGACTTCTAACCTTGCCGATATTAGTCCATCAATGTTTGTGTACGCCACTTTCAAACTTTTTTCATAATTTTTTATACTCTTGTCTCGCCTTCCCTCTGTCGGTACCACTTTCTCAATTTCTGTTCCATAACTCTCCAATAAACTCTGTCTTCTCTTTCTCCGTTCGCTGTTCGTTTTTTGTCTTTGCTTCTTTCCTCTTCATTTGCATCTCTCCTAATCCAAACATTTTTAAACCCCTCTTTACTTTCAAAGGCCTTGCCCCACCATCCTCGTACTTTCCTAACCTGAACACTTCTTCAATCTCTTCTTGGGCTTCATTGTTTCCCTCCATAACCACTGATATTATTTCTTTAGCCTTGCTCAGTTCCTCTCTCTCTCTTTCAGATCTTACTTCATTCGTTTTTCTTTTATTCCTGATATTATCACACATTTTTTCTTATCTGCTACATCCCTGACCAAAGATTCTCTACTTGTTAGTACTCTAACCACTTCCTTCTCCACTTTTTCCTTACTTTGTTGTTCTATGATCTCTTTCAGATTTACATTTCCTTCTTCCTGTATTTTCTTCCACCCCTTATGTTGGTCCTTGATTTCCTGAATATGCTCATCTTGCCTCCTCGATTTTGATTAATACTCATCTAGTTTACATTTTATTCTGTCCCTTTCTTCTTCCAACCTCCTATTCTCCCTCTTGAGCCGTTTTATTTCATTTGATGAGGACTCATTACTCACCTTTAATTCTGTGACTTCTTTTTCTTGTTCCTCACTACGTGTGTTAACTTTTTCCAATTTGCTCTGTAGGACTTTGATCTCTCTCTCCTGCTCTAAGGTCCATGTGTGTAAGAAACGAAATCTAAAGGTGAATGTGGGGAAGAGTAAAGTGATGGTCTTCGAGAGAAGTGAAGCCAGTGAGTGTACAGTGAGATTGGATGGGAAGGATATGGAGAATGTGAGTGAATTTAAGTACTTGGGCAGTGTGATGAGTAAGGATGGTAGTCTGGAGGGTGAAGTGCTCGAAAGGGTGCAGCAGGGAAGGAAGGTTGCTGGTTCGTTGAAAGCAGTGATAAGAAACAGGGAGGTGAGCATGGAAGTGAAAAAGTTGTTACATGACAGTATTGTGATACCAACTCTGACATATGGAAGTGAAGCTTGGACCCTGTTGGAAGGACAGAAGTCAAGAGTGAGAGCAGTGGAAATGAGTTATTTGAGAGGAGCATGTGGAGTCACATGGAGAGACAGACTAACAAATGAAGAAGTGAAGGAGCGTTGTGGTGTGGTTGAGGATGTGATGGGAAGCGTTAGGAGAAACACATTAAGGTGGTTTGGGCATGTGGAGAGGATGGAGAGTGAAAGATTGACGAGGAGAGTGTATGTGAGTGAGGTGGAGGCCGAGGATGAGATGGAGGGATGGAGTGGAGAGGTATATGAGAGAGGGGGGTGTGAGTTGGGAGCGTGGTAGTGAAATGGCAGGGGACAGAGTGACATGGAGGCGATTTGTTTGTGGCCACCCCGTTCGGGATTGAGGCGTCTGGCAATAGATAGATAGATAGACCTTTTTTAATTCCTGGGCATTCCTCTCTGCTGTTTTCTCTACTCCTGCTACTCTTGTTTGTTGCAGCTTATCACTTCCTTTACTAACATTTTCTTCTGAGAAGCCCACAAATTCCCCCTCGCCAGTTGTAAACAATCTTCCGTCTCTCTCCGCCATGATACAACCATATGGAAACTTACTTTTTCACTGTCTTGTATTTTTAGGGCCGAAACCTGCGGGTTTTGTAACTAATATCTGACGGGACCACCACTCACGCATTCAACCACATAATCACAATAGGTTGTCTCCTTTTCGCCGCTGGTTCAGCGATTATTTTTTCTCGATCCAGGAGCAGCTCCGACTCCGACTCTCTCCACGACCCGTGTGTGTGTGTCTGTGTATGTGTGTGTGTGTGTGTGTGTGTGTGTGGCATAGTCTCTCTTCCTTGCACCACATTTGCCTAACACATGCGATGCAAGCAATAGATTTCTCCATGAACATTTGCTGCACAACATACGTATATAATGTCATATTTGTGTCGCTGTGTGGCGTATTTTCTTGTCTCTGATTATTACGTAACTTTCCGCTGTCAGTCAGTGTACGCAATATGTCTCATTGAACACTCGCTGCACTATTTTATACATATATTTCACACTGAACCATATGTAATATAAAACACTATCACATGATTCCGTCCCAGCCTCCTTTGTTATTCCCTTCCTACTGTATGGCGTGATAGACTGCCTGTTCCCTTAGCAACTAATGCATATGTCTGTGTATCTCTATGGCATAACATAATGCCTGCTGTGGTAGGTCAGTTATTTCACTAATCCAAGCACTATATGTTTCACAGATATAAGTAATGGCTTCACTATGAGGGTAAAATACATCATTTTACGGGCAGTGTGAGTGGAAACCCCGCTATAACAAACCAGACTGCCTCTAAGCCTAACGTCTGATAATGGGCCCCAATGCTTTGCAAACGATATATCTATGTTCAGTAGACACAATCACTTCACAGCATAGTCAAAAACACTGTACAATCATAATATTTCAATAATGGCTTCAGCCTTGGGTGGGAGGGGGAAAATGGCGGATTTAAAGGGACAACTCAACACAACACGACCCTGCTGTCTGGCTGCTAGTGGAGCACTGAGATTCTATCACTACGTACAGGCGCATATGAGCCATTGCAGTGTTGCAAAGGTCTTACCTCGGGAGAGACATGTGGCTGCTAGAACGCTACAAAATTTGATGCAAATGTACCGAAAACTTATTTTTTGGTTATTTTATTTATTTATTTATTTATTTGCTTTTTCACTCGATTTGAGGTCCTGTGCTTTGGCACACCACACCACATGAAACGTAAATTGCGGTTCCGTGCTCGAAAGGGTTAAGATGGCATCTGGTTTCGAAGTAACTTTTTGTAAGGAAGGGGTTGTTTGTTTGTTTTCTTGTCATGTACCCCCCCTTTAAATAAAAATAAAGAAACCAAAGACATGTACAGCACTGAATGGAGATTCTGAAAGGTGGACTTCAATAAAGTGTTAAAGATGGTGTCATGGAACGAAGTAACACGGAAGGGGTTGTTTGTTTGTTTTCTTGTCTTGTACCCTTCTTTACATAAAAATAAAGAAACCAAAGACAGATATACACTACTGAATAGAGATTCTGAAAGGTGAGTGTGTATTTGAGTGAAAAATACTCATATCAAGGAACCTTTCTGTAGTCTTGGTCGAGGCATACTCTTTCTCAGAGCTGCCCTTCCAGAATTTGAGTGTGTCTTTCACATTGCAGCGTCTAATATGCCGCGAAATATGGTATATTATATACTTTTTACATATCTTGCTGCCACCAGACAATTTTAGTCAGCGTAGGTTGGATCTGTAGAAGTGCACGGGGTTGGTACAGCCTTCGTTAGCCCCTTCAGTATGTGAGTCCAGTCCTGAGTGCCATAAAATCGGCTGGAGGAAGCGTAAATAAAGTAGAATTAGACTTCATGGTACTGAAGTGGTTAATTAGTAGAAAATCATTCACAGAGGCAGTACCGACTGTCGGTAACGTGTGTTGGAGATGGATTTTCACCCCCGAAATTGCAATAACAATACTTATTACTTGTCTTCTTAACACGAAAGTAAAGGAGCATATACAGTGTATAAATTAATAAAGAAAGACAAAAAAGAAAGAATTCAGTGGACATAATTTGCCTTTCGTCAGAGGCAGAAGATCATCGGCAGTTTTTGTTTTGTTTTGGAGACGGAGGTGGTGGAGGTGGTTTAACTCACACTTGAACGTAAATTCTAAAAAGTACCCAGTATTTATTTCACTCTATATGAAGAACCAAACTTAAATGTAATCACTATAATAGACTGCAGTGTAACACCTTTCGTTAGAAGCAGTAGATTCTTTGGCAGTTTGTTTTGGTTTGGAGACAGCGGTGGTGGAGGTGGTTGAGTTCATACTTTAACGTAAATGCTAATCAGTACCCAGTATTTATTTCACTCTATATTAAGAACTAAACTTAAATGTAAACAGTGTAATAGACTGCAATGTAACACCTTTCATTAGAAGCAGTAGATTCTTCGAAGTTCGGCAGTTTGTTTTGTTTTGGAGACGGAGTTGGTGGAGGTGGATTAGTTCATACTTTAACGTAAATTCTAAACAGTACCCAGTATTTATTTCACTCTATATTAAGAACTAAACTTAATTGTAATCACTGTAATAGACTGCAATGTAACACTTTCAGTAATAATAGTACTGAACTTTAATCATGATCACTACACTGTCACACGCGCACATTTTTTTTTTTTTTAAGCTTCATTCCTTTACGTCTAGAGGTGCCAGTATCACTTCTTTTAAGCTATGAACCTTCCATGGCAAGGCAGAAGGCAAAAGGAGAGCACTGTTCAGCACTAAATGACAGTAAGAATGGCGCAACTACCGTCTCCAAAAGCAAGCAGCAGACTGGTGCCACGAGTCCGCTTGGCGCCATTTGTCACCCTACTTTTGCATTTCGGCCTGCTTTCATATGTGGTCTCGGCCTGAGTTCGGCTAACTGAAGATTCCGGCTTCTAAAA
>JAGKTI010007548.1:0-36485 GCA_018397915.1 Birgus latro
GTCCTGAAGGGGTCGGGAGATGACAAGAATATTATAAAAAAAAAAAAAAAAAGTTCCTTTGAGCGGTTTAGGAGATTTCGTAACACATCCTCTCCAGCGATTTACTCTGCAAGTTACTCCTCAATATCCCCTTGTGTGTTATTGCTTATGTCACTACTAAAATATGTAACATACATCCTGGAGAATGTTAAGGTACAATTGGCAAAATAAATCACGTAAAAAGACATGTTGCGAAGCCCCCTATGCCTTTTAGAATACGGCCCTAAAAGACTGCTTCAGAGTCGAATGAATTTTTTTTTCCAATATAATACGTTCCGGTAGTGAGACATAATCTATAGTACATTCATTTCGACTAGGGGGAGATTTTTGACCATTTGTAGTCTATTTCCCGTAGTTCAATGGCAGAAGGAGAGAACACTGTGGCTTAACATACTTTCCATGGCATTGCATCGTGACCGGCACTACATTCCAGCGTTAATCTCCTTCTATAGTTCAGGATTCAGGATGGAGAGATAGCAGTTTACGCCTAACTAGAGTGAACAGATTATAGGAACATTATTTCAGCGCCAAATCACTGTTATTCAAACTGCCTCTCGTGTTTTCTAGCTTCTAAACCAATCCTAGCATAACCAATCTGCCTAACCTAGTCTAGTCCAGGTAACCTAACCTAACCTAACCTAACCATTTCAGGACAAACAACTTTAACTACATATTTGAGCTGTCTTTAAGGCGCGTCCACACCAAATGCTTGCTGGCGGGTGCGGGTGCGTCGGGGAACTTTCATGGCTTACAGTTCTGCCGAAGTCCCTCCCGCTCCAGCATGAACTTGGTGTGAACGCGAACTTAGATTATTTGATTCCCTCCTCTGTGTGTGTAATAAACAATCTCCAGTAACTCTTTTCCTGACGTCAGAAAACTCGGCTGATTTATTCTATTTCTCATAGACTATTTTACTCAGATTAAGTGTGGCTATAAATTGATACTTTTATAACTGTGATACTTTCTTTTAATTAGGTATTCTCTTTTAATTTGACGATGTAATATTTTTCATGGAACACAGACATCGTTAAAGGCAAGTTCTTCACATGGAGGAACATTATGGGTCTGGCTGTCTTTTATTTTTATTTTTTATTTAGGAAACGTAATCGTAAGGAGAGTATTGTTCTGTATTTAATCACTTCAATAAGTAACATCACTTAAGCAATAGAAAAACGCCTTACAGTACCAAGAATAGGTTTTGAAAAGAGAAAGAGAGAGAGAGAGAGAGAGAGAGAGGGAGGGGGGGGCACCATCAAACAAGATAAGCTTAACAATGAGGAGTCAACATAAAAGAGGTATCGCGGTATCGCACACCCGGGGTACGATGGATGTGAAAATGGGCGAGTTCTGTAGGACACGCATGAATCTATTAACCCAGTGCCTTATAACACACAGCACTCAGAATGTGAACTTTTGTGCGATTTCGAGTTCAAATAATTACCAAGGATAATACCTGCATTTATAATAGCAGGGGGCTAAATATATCACAGTGTTTCGTCCATGTTTCAGGCTGATACGTGGGAGAAGAGGCTCGATGCTTTCTTTTTGGTTGACTGTATTTCTTTTCACAGCTTCTGGAGTACTGGCGAGAATGTCCAACGATCCACAGTCTCATCAGCACCCACGGCCAGCCCATGCTACCAGCGCCCCCCTACCCAGCCCCTCCACGCCCAGTCCAGAGTCCCAGCACTCCTCACCGCCACCACCAGCTGCACCTTAAACGCCCCATGTCAGCAGTCAGCACCCAATCCGCCAGCCATCATCAGCACCACAACAAGAGTAGAGTGAGGAATACGGATGAGCCTATGAGATCTCAACATAGGCCCAAGTTGCCAAAGTCTCAGTCCTACACTCAGGTATGCTATTCCAAGTCAGAAGTATATCATCATTTTTATTTCCATCATGCTTTTCATCATCCTCGTCATCTGAATTACCATCATTGTCACAATCGTCCTCATCATCAGTTTTTCTCATCATTTATTTTCAGCAGTCTTCATCATCCTCGTCATCTTAAACATCATCATCATCATCATCAAAGTCCTCATCATAATCATCTCCATCATCACCATAGGAGCAGCGTCAAGAATACGGATCAGCATATAAGTAGTATCCACAGACCCAAGTTCCCAAAGTCTCAGTCTTACACTCAGCTATGTTATGCTATGTTATGTGGGAAAAATATCAACAGTATAACTTTCAACATTACTGTGTGTGTGTGTGTGTGTGTGTGTGTGTGTGTGTGTGTGTGTGTGTAAAAGATTGACAGTCACATTTTTCATGGCAAATCTTGTTTTGTTTTTTGTGTGTGTATGATTTATAGACAAACTATTTCTCTACTGATCGCTCATTCATCCCACCGTTTCACTTCACCCATCATCCCACTCACTTTGCCTACCCCACCCACTCCACTGACCCACCCAACCACCCAACTTGCCCATCCTATCCCATCCACTCCTCTCACCCTACTTGTCCATTCACTCACTCACCCATTCATTCACCAAGCTACCTTTCCAGCCACCAAGCTTGAACCACCAGCAGGATGACTTACAAGCACACACACACACACACACACACACACACACACACACACAAAGTCTTTTACAGAATAGATAAGGGTCGGGATGATAATACCACACACACACACACAAAGGCTTTTACAGAATAGATAAGGGTCGGGATGATAATGCCAAAGCAGCAATGACCATCTCTCTATCAATCTCTCCATCAGTTCATCTATCAAAATTTATCTGCTAATCTGTCTATATATTTATCCATTCCTTTCCCCTGATGTCTCCCACTGTATATCTTAAATATCTGTCATATAGAAGTCAGTGAACAATCTATCCCTCTACAGTGACCTCTCTATATCTGCAAGCTCACTGTGCATGGATTCTCAGCGCGTGGTGGACAAACGCGGTACATGGAACGTCGTGCAGAGGCCAAAATTAGTATCAGAATGTCATTTGAGCAAAAAAAAATATTCCGTGGGTGCAGTCACATACTGGGAAACATGGTGGTAAATCCCCCACGCATCCCAGTCGAAGATTTTGCACACATACCGTATTAATATTTGCAGCACCACGATGTTTTGTCAGGCATATTCTAGGAAAAAAGTTGTTAAAATGCGGTACTTGCTAATCCTACCTTATGCAGCGAGTTGAACGTGGTGTAGCGAGTTTAGTGATGGTAAACTTCATACACCTACAGTACGCTGACGAGGAGCCTACACAAGGTAGCGTTATGCACCATGGGTGGAGCAGCTGTGGCATCCACCCATGAGCCATCATATATTTTCGAATTTCCCTGCGCCCAGCCGTAGAAAGGGCCCTGGTTTGAGGCTGATGAGGCTGTCTACCAAAAGGGGGAACCGGATTCCTGCACAGAGTATGAACTGTACTGTACCTATAGGACGGCCCTACAGAAGTATAAGCTTATTTGGTGACGACGAGTCTGCTCGGCCAGAGACTGGAATTAAACAGTACCAATAACTCATATGATGCAGCTTTTTATATCAGTTTTAGGGGCTTTAATACTTTAAAGTGTAGAAGGTCTGTAACCAATGAACCATCTCGTTAACTTACCTTCGTCAATTGTGTACTGTAATACGAGACGTCACAAATCACAGCCACCACCACGTAAACAAACCCTCAGCTGACAGGAGATGGGTAGCTGGGTACTTGGATAGTCTGACAGTCACAGGATTACCAAATGCAAAGCCACAAATATCACTTACTTGCACGCAGAAACCGCTGTACTGACGCTGTGTATAAAAATCTTCAAAAAAAATCGCTAGAAAAGGTACAACATCTCTAGGATATTACCAGAGTTATAAAGAAAAAAAAATCTCGTAATACCGCTAAATTCCTTGCCCCTAGACATTAAAAATTGTCGCTAGACGTTAACAATTGCCGCAAAATAGAAACGTCTAAGTCCAGAGAAAATGCGCTAAATTGGCAATACCAGAAATAAAATGATAAAGGGTATACTCTATGTACTCTGAACCGCTACATACTGCCTAGTATTTACTTTATTAACCTTTCACAGGGATTTGTGTGTGTGTGTGTGTGTGTGTGTGTGTGTGTGTGTGTGTGTGTGTGTGTGTAAATATCAGGAAGTATTTCTTGTTTTTTACAGCTTTGTTACTGCAACGAAATCTGTATTTTTATTCGACTCTTGTCTGCCAAGTTTCACCGCCACGAAGGTCTCAAATAAACACAGACTCCCGCACCAATTGTTTGTCTATATTACAATTAAAAAGAATCAATTTATTGCCGTTATTATACTTCTACCGATCAATCTATAGACAGACGCCTCAGTCCCGTAAGAGATATTATAAATTGTCACAGATCAATACAGTAATCTAGGAAGAAGACAGTACAGGAGACGTAAGACTACAGTATCACGGACATCACATATTTCTTGCTTCACACTTCTTTAATATCACTGTCTTATCTCTGCTTTACCTCCACACATCAGGAAATACCCTAAAGAAACGTATGCGTCGTCTAGCTGAGGTCAAAGAGGTTTTTTAGTCGGTAGGTTGGGTTTAGATCGAAAAGTTGGTCAAAACATTTTTTTCCCTTTACAATGGGTTGTTGTTGTTGTTGTTGTTGTTGCTGTTGTCCTTGCTTAACCCCGCCTGTCTGGCCGAATATACCAGTCGACCAGAGGAAAGAAACTGCTTCTTTAGGGCCGTCCTACTAATACAGTGCGGTACATACACTGTAGGGACCCGTCGCCCCCTTGTGGTAAACAGCACCTCACTAGGGTCGAACCAGGTCCTTCTCACGACAAGGTGCCGGGAAGTATGAGGAGGTTTGGCTCTCGGGTGGACGCCGCAGCCACTCTACCCTGGGAGCACAGCGCCACCACGTGTAGGCTCCTCGGAAGGGTATCTAAGTAAGCATACGGAGGAGTCACTGTACCTACCCATCTGATCATATATATCTATCCATTATCTGTCACTGCATCTATCTACCTCCCCAGATGTCTCAAGTAGCCCTGGCAGCCGCGATGGTGCAGAAGGCGCGGGCTGAGGAGAGGAGGGGCGTTCGTGAGCGAGCCGAGTCGAAAGCGTCTTGTGCAGGTTCCGAGAGTTTGGTGTGAGGTGGGTGTTTCTCTCTCTCTCTCTCTCTCTCTCTCTCTCTCCCTCTGTCTCACTGTTTATCTGTCTGTCTGCCTATCCGTCAGTCTATTAATACTCAGGCTCCTATGACTCTCTCAGCTAAATAAACTCGTCTGCCGTTAGCTGGACTAAAAGACTACATGTAGGTTTGGATTTATACGAAAAAGTTAAAAGTTAGCAGAAATATACATCTGTAGTCAAAGAATAATCGTCCCACTTTTAAAATCGCTCTCGAATGAACAAAATTTCAGGCTCCTTCTTGCTTTTACTATCCTTACGTTCAACCCTTAGATTTAGATATCAAAGTGATACTCTTTTCTGTAACAAGCAACCTTGAAGGGACCATTGAGCCTGCTGCTGTTTGCTCTCCTTTGTATTCCTTTGTACTCCTGTGACACAACCCTTGGTGAATAAAATCGTCTGCCTTTAGCTGGTACGAATATACAGGGTGGTTCATATATAACGCTGCTATTCCACTCCCTCCAGGCTTTATATCCATTGATGCTGAGGCGGCTAATTCAGTGTTATCAGTGCCTATCCTGCATCATTTTTTTTCATTTCCTACTCCCGCTGCCACTCACGCCCACACCAGCAGACTGAACCGTCCTCGCAACACACAAGATATCCCCAAGTGTTTTTTTTAGTGAAGCGCTATTTACGGACCACCCTGTAGAATGCTAGAGTTGTCCCGATTTTCAGAAAGTTTATTTGTCCCGATTTTCAGAAAGTTTATGATGTCAGATTGAATACCTTAGCTTCTTTGACCCACTCTCAGCCTAAGTAAATCGTCTGGCGTTAACTGGAAGAGAATACTAGAGACAACGCGTCCATAAGAAACAGTTCGTAGGTGTAGTTTCTTCTCCTTCGTCTTCTTCTTCTTCTTCTTCTTCTTCCTGTCTTACTTTCATTTTTTCTTTCTTTCTCACTTTCTTTATAGCCTTTGACTGATAGCGTTTCTCTCAGGTGAGCAAATTATTCTAGTATTAATCTACACAAAATTCCTACGTGTACCCATAACAACGAAAATAGATAATGGAGACGACGGAGATGATTTCTATGAGGCCTTGACTGCTACACTCATTTCACATTAACTTGGCCCAGATTTTTGTCCTTTTGTAACTTATCTCATGTTGCGCAATAGCAGAAAAAAGGCAGTACTATGGCTTTACATCCTTTCCATAGCAATTCTTTGGGTGCATTTTTGTCGTCCAAGCAAACGGATCGGATTCGAAGCCGTCTTCAGTGAAGCCCGTCTGCGCCGTTCATGTTGACCAAAGTGATACGATTCAGATCGGAAGTATTTTTCATCGAATCCAAGACAGTCTTCGCATCTCACCGACGTGAGGTCGGGAGCAGTCTTGGTGCAGCTGGTTCCCACTTGGAGGGATTTGAAAATGGCCAGCAGGGACAACTGAGTGATAAATAGCATTATGTGCAGCATTAGGGTGCAGGAGGCTAATGCTAATGATGCATACGGCCAGTTCAGCATAATTATGGGCCAAGATCTATTCATCAGATGATCCTTTACGGTTATCACTATAGTTATGTTCTGAATGGTAGCTTTTTTTTTTCTATGTAACAAGACTGTTTGCGGATAGAAACCAAGCTGTCCTGGAAGCGCTTCGAATCCTAAACTCTAGTTTGGACGACAAAAATACACCTTTTATAACTACCATCGTATTATAATGTTAATCTACTGTTGCAGCTCTGCAATGAAAGATACAAAGATGGCAACTTTAGGCCAGGTTGGGGTAAAAATAGTCTGGTGTTTCTGTCCACTGAAAAAAAAAAATCATTAACTTGCATAAAATACAAAATCGTACAATCTCACCAAAAAGTACCGTAACCCTGTAAGCAATATGCATTTTGAAATATGCGATCGAAGAATCTGAAAACAGCTCTCCTTCTGCGCTGTGCTATGGCTTCTGTGTGCGTCAGTCCACAATCAGCCATACAAACAATTCCTAAATGACAGGGTACTTTCTATTTATTTTCGCATCCGTCGTGGCCAGATGTTCGAGTATCTTTGGTGAGGGTGTATTAATCCCACCTAAAGGATTTAACACAACGTTGTCTAATTGCAGGATGCGACCCGAGAGGAGATGCCCTGTCTCACTGAAGCCTGGAAGTCGTCGCCTGGGATTCAGTAAACCATTTTTTATAGATTTCCCTTCATAACCCGATATATCTTGTGTGAGAACAAAAACTTTGGACTTTTAGAAAATGCTATATCAGCCAGAGCCAGATTAAGAGTCGTGGGAGTCCCAGGGCACATATTATGGAGAGGAGATCCCCTAATTGGCCGGGCGCCGAATGTAAGGAAAATGGCTTGAGGTGCTGGGGCATGTGGTAACTCTGTGCATTTAGATCCACGGCTCTGCTCCGTCCACAAGTGAACATGAATATGGAGTCGTTTTAGGACAGGTTCAGTAAAGAATTTTCCCTAATTTGTACATTTATTTCTCCATAGACACCCACCGTATTTCAGAGATATACCCAGCCCATACAGTACACGCAGCAGTGTCTGCTTTTCTCCGCTTAGAGGCATGAATTCCTAAGATCAGTATTCACTCTGTCTTGTGGTAACCTATCCTTTCTACGTGGAGGCCTCGAGTCCCAGTAGTACCTTCTTTAACCCAGCCCTGATGAGCCCCATTCCCAGTCGTTATGGACCCAGTGTTTCTGATGACTTTATGAGGAAAAAAAATTACCTCCCTCATAATTAGCACAAAAACCCATTAGTAATTATTGCTCCGCATCGGCTGAGAATTGGGCCCATATTGATACAGCATTTTTGACTCCAGATATTCCAGCCTCCTAAAGTTTCTCAAAAATCTTGCGGGACACACTGTATATCCTCCTCCTCCTCCTCCTCTTCCTTCTCTTCTTTTTCTTCCTCCTCCTCCTTCTCTTCTATTTCTTCCTCCTCCTCCTCCTCCTCCTCCTCCCTTTTCTACTTTCCTCCCAAAGATATATCTATAAAAATAATATATGCATAATACCTAGTCACCAGTATATTTCTCCTATAACGTACACTGTATATATCACGAATGTTGATGTACGATGTTCAGCCTTATATACTGTACAGGGTGGTCCCTATATAGCACTCCACTAGGCACCCACATCCAAGGAGCTAATGTGTTGTGGCGACGGCTCACTTTGCTGGTGTGTGGGTGTGTGTGTGTGTGTGTGTGTGTGTGTGTGTCAGTAGGAGCAGGAAATGAATAAACGATGCAGGGTAGACATTCATAACTCTGAGCCGTACCTGCAATAAGAGGAGCGTTATACACGGACCATCCTGTACTTCACACTGTATATATGTAACGTACTACCGATGTAAGGGATTAATAAAGAGTATAATTAATAGGAGTTTGATTCAATTATCCCCTCCCTCTCCATCGAAAGGAAGATGGTGGACTGCATGAAAAGGACAGCTTCAGTCTGCAGTCCACCGGGTTCACGTCCAGATAAGTCTATGGTTGCTACTACTGCTACGACTACTACTATTTTTTTTACTATACGACTTTCATTTTAAAACTTATTCTTCTTTTTATTTAAGTAAGATTTTACGTATTGGTTCCAATAGTTTAATCCTATATATTGTCAAAATATTAGTTTCTGGTCAATTTTTATAATCAGACATTTTAATAATATTTTCATTACCCGTCCCCGCCCCGAAGGAGATCGGGGACGGGTATTGTTTTCACACGGTTTGTCTGTCTGTCTTTTTTTTGTCTGTCTGTCTGTCTGTTAACAACTTTACGCGAAAACTACTGGTGTGAGTTTGACTAAAAATTACCTTATTAAATTTTGGGCCAAATTGGGCCAAGGCCAAGACTTTAGGCCCAGAAAATGTAAAAGAAAAATGTAAAAATCATCGTTTTTTTGCCGTAACTCCTTTCAAATTCGTCATATCGACATGTAACCAAAACCTAAAGGTGCATCTTTCAAATCTGCCTCATTACATCAGGGAAGTCACCCCCCAATGGGGGTCAATGTCAGGTGGGTCGGACCTAAAATTTCAAATGGGCATAAAATCGTCAATTTTCACCCGATTTACTCCAGATTTGATACGTGACATCTTTGACTAGATATCCTGTTGTGTTTATACGTCAGCACTAAAATGACTGCCGGGGACGGGTTTGCTGTGCATTGACACCGCTTCTCGTTGTGTGTGTGTGATGGATATCCATTATCTTTATGTCAGTATTTTAGGGTTTTTTTCTTTCAACTGAATATTTTAATGATTGTCAGTCAACATCTGCTTATTTATACCTACATGTCTTTGTAGATAAGGAAAAATGTTATAAGATTTTAAAAATGGTAAAACTGAAGTGGGATGCTGTGACGTACTTTTTATACACAGTTTGTATCTGTGGACTAAAACAAGACTAGTAATTGAAGGCCCGTGACAAGACTTTTAGCTGAATCTGGACTTACATAGCAGCCGGCTGGTCAAAGGTCTGTTGCATGCTTGCTATGGGGTCTGGATGTATGCATAAGTGACACTGAGAAGCAGCACAAAACTTTAGAACAACGGAGAGTGACTCTTTTTGCACTGATATTAAAAAAAAAAAAAAATAGTAATAATAAAATAAAGAAAAATAAAAAAATAAAAACAGACCGTGAGAAACTGAACCTTTAGGCAGGTGGAGGGGTCGTCCAACCCTCTCTACCCCCCTCCCTCCGGCTACAGACCTGAATAACTGAGCACTGCTGTTGATATTGCAATTTGAACTATAACACGTAGGCTGCTGTATATCATATATAACGATGTTACCAAGGTATGTCATTATCTTACGGAATAAAATGAATGAATTATTTACTGTAACTACTACTACTACTACCACTACTACAACGACTAATAATAATAATAATAATAATAATATTTCTACCACTACTACTACTACTACTACTACTACTACTACGACTACTACCACCACCACCACCACCACCACCACAACTACTACTACTACTATTGTACCACTACTGCCAAAACAACTACTAGGCTACTACTAATACTACTATTCTTGTACAACAACAACATCTACTACTACTACTACTACTACTACTACAACTACTTCTANGTATGCGTGCAGCACAAGGGGTTCTCACGTTACTCCGGTTCTTTTGCTCCCAACTACTACTACTACTATTGTACCACTACTGCCAAAACAACTACTAGGCTACTACTAATACTACTATTCTTGTACAACAACAACATCTACTACTACTACTACTACTACTACTACAACTACTTCTACTATTGCCACGCACAGTAGATAAATCCAGGAGTTGGGTCATTATCGTCGTTGTTGTGGGCCAAGGATCATCTGTAACGTGAGAACCCCTTGTGCTGCACGCCTAAATTGCCCTTAATAAATTCTTACACTTTTTCTGCTCTAATCTGGCCGAAAACTTCCATCTCTTCGTCTTCAGTGCTCGCCTGTAACAGATTAACAAGAGAATATGACGCTAGTCACGAAGCAGCGGTTTCACTCGAATGTAGAGGCGTATTATCGTGTTTTTCCCTGCCACCGACCTACGCAAAATAAGCTGCAAATGGAAGAAAATCCTAACCAAATGAAAGTGAAAGAGCTGTAGTCGAAACCCCCGTCCTCCAACCCCCCTTAATGCAGGTGACGTCATTTTTCTACTCTATTTTTGTTGCTCACACACGATGTTATTGACCTTAGAAACAGCCTGTCGTACTGAAGTGCTTATTAAGGATATACCTAACCTCCCAGCCTACTTTCCACCCGCTTGGCCAACAGGCAGGCAGGTAGGTAATTATGAAGGTAAGCTGTTAAGTAGGCTGAAAGGCTGGAAAGCATTAAGGCAGTTATGCTGTAAAACTGGAAGGTAGGCATACAGGCTGGCAGGTAGGCAGGTGGACAGACAGGCTGGAAGGCATGCAGGTAAGTTGTAAGGCATGCATCAGGCTGGCAGGTAAGCTGGCGGGCAAACTTGATAGCTGGCTGGTAGGCAGGTGTGGGGGCAGGCAGGCATTTGTGGAATATACACGGGGGGTAGGCAGGCATTTTTGGAATATACACGGGGGGTAGGCAGCTGAGCGACAGGCAGGCTGACAGGGATATGGCAAACATTCATGCAGGCAAATAGGCAGAAAAACACAAGCTCCTCATATAGATGGCATGAATGAGGCTTTTGTGAATATTTTTGTGGTAGGTGGGGGCGCTCACCATCCACTCACTCGATGTAGTGCTGCTCTCGGTTGTCTGCCCTTTCCTCTCCTCCATCCTTCTTTCCTTCAATCCTCTTCTGTCTTTCTTTCCATCATTCTTTCCTTGTCCTTCTGCCAACGGGTGACTTTATACTCCCTCTTCTGTCTTTCTTGCCTTCATTCTTTCCTCGTCCTTCTGCCTTTGGGTGACTGTACACTGAGTGACAAGCCAAATGGTTTTCTGTACACTAGGAAACCATTTACTACGTTGGGTGGTAACCATATAACCAAATTTTGGCGCCTGGTGGTTTAATGGGTAATTACGGCGCTCCAATCGGATTGAGCCGGAGAAGGTTTATATCCAAGGGATGGTTTGGGTTTATTGCTCACGTAATGCCATTCAGGGGTTAGTGAGGCTGGTCACTCTCATCTTAAATGTCAGGATCAACTTGCCTAGCCCCGGGCTCCTACGCTCCTCTGTGGGGCGACATAGGATTGGATAGTGAGTGAATGAATGAATGAATGAATAAGTGAAAAAGTTTCTCGCTTTTGAAGGCGGAGAGATTACAGTGTCTAACGTCATCACATTTACAGACATTCTGCTTCTTTCCCACCCCACCTTCTCTCACACTTCCTGCCTGCCACAGTGTCTGCCCACATTTCTGCTTGCCAACCTGCATTCCTTCTTGCTTGCTACCTTCTCTGCCTGCCTAGTAGTTTGCCTGCTTGCCTGCCTGCACCATACCGACCTGTCTCCCTCCCTGTCAGAGTGCTTATCAGCTGCCTGCCCACCCTCCTATCACCTTATCTGCTCCCTTTATGCCTCCCACTCTACCTGACTGCCTGCCATCCTGTCAGTCTGCCTACCTTCCTGCCATACTGCCTGCCACCCTTCCTCCCAACTTCCATCCTGTGTGCGTGCTTACCTGCCTTCCACCTTACCTAACATAGAGCAGCTTCATCGTCTTATTCTACCACTGAACTACGTGAAATAATCTATAATAGAGCGAAAATCTGGGCCAAGTTAAGGGGAAATGAGTATAGGTGCCATTCTGTCCCCTCGCCTGTTAATCTGCCGTCTATTCCAGAAGTCTGCCTAACATTCTCTCTGCCTGTCATTCTTCTCTCTTGTCCGCCTGTCTGCCCTTCTGCTTGCCTCCTTGCCTTCATGTCTGCCTTCGTGCCTGCAACACTTCTTCCTTGGCGATTTATTCTGGCTTTGGGGATTTCGCAACACCTCTTCCTTGGCGATTTATTCTGGCTTTGGAGATTTCGCAACACCTCTTCCTTAGCTGTTTATTCAGCACATTGCCCTTTCATCACAAATTCCCTTGGTGGTACTTTACGTGTTGCGAGGACGGCTCAGGCTGCTGGTATGGGCGTGGGTGTGATAGTGGGACTAGGAACTTCAAAGATGATCCAGGCTGAACATATGATAACGCTGGATGAGCCGTCCCCACAACACACGAGAAAGCACCTGGCATAGCGGCAGAGTAGCGTTATTAGGTGCAAAATAAATCGCTAAGGAATAACTGCTACGGGGCCTCACATGCCACCTGGAAACCCGCTCCTAGAACACACATGCCACGTCAGCCAATTTAATGAGGGCAAAATAAATAAATAAATGCATATGTGGTGAGGCAGTATCGGTGCCTGTCATAATCTTATCTCTTATCACATCTCCGTTATCATCGCTTCCAACCGAAAAGCCACCCAGTTTTGCGCGTCGGTCTGAGCGTCGGGCCATAGGGTTGGACAATACAGCGTTTTTTTTTACTAATTTCACTATTAAGGGAAAAAAAAACTCGTGCTTTTGTCCTGTGTTTTGCCCAATTTTGCTGCTTAGAAACGAAATCTACCAGTGTTTGCGGTGTTTTGGCTAATTTCACTGCCGAGAACAAACGCTAACGTTACTCTGTGTTCTGAGAATTATTTCACTATCAAGAAAAGACATCTGCTAGTTTTTCCTGGTGTTCTGATCAATTTCACCGTTAAAATGATAAATTTCTTAGTGTTCTCTTATGCTTTGACGAATTCCACTGCTTGGAAACAGAATCTGCTTGTGTTTTCCCGTGTTTTGACCAATTTCACTACTCATAAAACAACTGTCCTAGTGTTTTCTTACGTTTTGACCAATTTCACTGCTAGGAAAGAGAATCTACTTGTGTTTTCCTGTGCTTTGACCAATTTCACTGCTGGGAAAGAGAATCTACTTGTGTTTTCCTGTGCTTTGACCAATTTCACGGCTAGGAAAGAGAATCTACTCGTGTTTTCCTGTGTTTTGCCCAATTTCGCTGCTTAGACACGAATTCGACAAGTGCTTACCCAGAACATGACATCTGAGTGAGTCTATTGTTCCTATTTTCATTCTTGGCTGAACCAAATCGTCTACTGATACACTGAACCTACCATCTGGGCGCGTCTGATGTTACTAATTTCATTCTCAGTAAGATAAAATCGCTTGGTGGAAGGCCCTGAAAATTTTAAGGGCTTCTGTTGTCTCTAAGTTTATCTTATAACAACAACATCGTCCATTGCATGCCTGAAAACACTGCCTATGAGCGTTTGGTATTACTAAATTTCTTCTCAGTTACAAAAAGAATAGTGAATAGCCTAAAAAAAAAGAAACCATATAATTACATCCATTGTTTTTAATTCTATTCCTAGCCTACCCAAATTCTCCACTGCTAACTTGAAAACAGTCTAAATGCGCCTATTCTTACTAATTTTATTCTCAGTAAAATAAATTCTTATAATGATACCCTGAAAAATAGCCGAAGCGCGTCTATTGTTACTGATGTTGTTCTCGGGGAAAATCTGATAGCAAATAGCCTGAAAAATAGTGTCTAAGTTTGCCCATAAATTCGAAAGGGTTAATTGAAGGAGATAGGACTGGTTTCAGCTTAACAAAATCGTCTGATGGTGACTTGAATATAATTCCTGTTCCATGAAGGTAGTCGTAGTAGTAGTAGCAGTAGTAGTAGCAGCAGCAGCAGTGACAGTAGTAGTAGTAGTGGTAGTAGTAGTAGTAGTAGTAGTAGAAGTAGTAGTAGTAACAACGAAATGTTTACCCGAGATGGTGATTAATCCACTGACTACAGCGATTTTTTCATCGTCATCATCATCATCATCATAATTTACCCAAACTCTGACCAGTTAAAATAGATGGCTAATTAGATAGATATAGATATAGATAGATAGACAGATAGATTGATAGATACATATATACAAGGAATCACTCACCCAAGTCAACCTAATTAAAAAAAAAAGAGTGAAATTAACCAGCATCTGCCTAACATCATGGGCCACACACTCATCCACTCGCCATTCAGTCTGTCTCCACGTAACTCCACACTGAGTGACAAGCCAAATGATTCCCTGGCATAAGCGATTTTAATTTTTTTTCAGCTGAAGAGATTGGTCTAGTATTATGCCCCTCCCCCCCCAAAAAAAAAGAAAAAAAAAAGCTTGGATGCTGCCACAGGAGAGAGCGAATGAATCAACACAACCTGTAAAAGGGACTGAGGTGCGCTGATTGCAGTGTTACGGATCCAGGTGTTGAAGGTAAGTGTTGAGATGGTGTGGGTGGGTGTGTTGGGAGCGCTTCTCTCTCTCTCTCTCTCTCTCTCTCTCTCTCTCTCTGTATATGTGTATGTATTTCTGTGTGTGTGTACGTGTGTGTGTGTGTGTGTGTGTGTAAGAGAGAGAGAGAGAGAGAGAGAGAGAGAGAGAGAGGAGGGGTATGCGATGAAGTGGATGCAGACGGGCGAGTGTGTGGTCGTGAGTTCAACTGTCTCAGGGAAATATGTGGAAGCGGAGAGGAAAACCAAGGATGAGATGGAGGGATGGAGCAGAGAGATGTAAGTGAGAGAGGGGTGCGTGAGTCGGAGGGAGGGCAGCCAAATATGGTACGGGACTGGGTGACGTGGAGGTGATTTGTCTGTGGCCACCTCTTACGGGATAAAGAGTTCTGGCTATACACACACACACACACACACAGAGAGAGAGAGAGAGAGAGAGAGAGAGAGAGAGAGAGAGAGATTTGCTAGTTCCTTGACTCCCTGCCCCTTCACCTAAGCCTCACCAGGACACCCAAGCGGAGGGAGGTGGGGACGAGGGGCCAGCACACCCCCTCCTTTCTTATTAATTAAGGTGAACGATAAAGCAGGCATTTAGTCATTTATCTATATACTTATTCAGGACAGGTATTGTTTTTCTTTATTTCCTGGGTTGTTTCCTTTATTATTTAACACCAGATACCTTTTTTTCATATCCATCTAAACAGTCAAAATTCAGCCCCCTCCCTCAGAGCAAAATCATGGTCTATACCACCACCTTTTAACACCACCCCCCGTAACACCATAACACCAGATCTGACAGCAGTAGCCCTAATCACAGCAGAGATGGAGGATAATATAAACTCCTTTCACCGTAACTAGGCCCAGGTTTTCTTCCTCTTGTGGCTTATTTCACGTATCTCACTGGCAGGAGGGGAAAGAGTGATACAATGGCACTACTTTCCCTCCATAGCACATCTACAAGAGTCCATCGTATTCTAGTGTTAATCTAATGCTACAACTCATCATTCAAGATGGATATATGGCAGTTTTAAAGTTAAAGTGAAAGGAGTATTGTGTCCATCAGCCAGGTGATGTCCAAAAGCTACAGGGGATCAAGGTGTATTCGCAAAAATATTTACAATCGTCCATATCATATTTTTTTTCCTTCTAACCCTCCTCAAGTAACCTCCCTCTAACTTCCTGACTAGTAGACTAGTTTTGGGAGGTGATGGGGTCGGTTCGAGATCTAACTCTATTTTTGTACTAAAGGGCTTTTTGGACCCCAGGTTACCTAACTTGTTTTTTTTTTCCCCATATATATCTTCCATACCAAAAATTATTTGTTATGACATATGTTTCTCTTTCTTCTTAACGATACATTGGTCACTGGTCTATTGATAGAAAACTGGTGGAACATATCAGTTTTGGTATGGCAGCCACTAATTTCTGTTGATATACCGGTATATAAAATTTGTCAATGTTTTTTATTTTAATTTTCCTCACAATATTTCGTCATTTGTATTTGCATTCATTCTGCACAAAACTGAAGGAAAAGGGCTACAGAAATTGTGTACAAGTGATTGTTTCAACAAAGTTCTTGTAATCATTTTTGGTGATTTTCTAAAGATTGGGGTCTGACGGACTCAAGATTACCTGAGGAAGGATTAAATTTTAGGGTTACCTGAGCAGGGTTAAGGAAGGACAGGGAAAGGAAAATGAAAAGTGTTTGCACCGAACTGAATTGAAAAATAAACTCCCATACTCCTTTTAATTGAACTTGGTTTAAAATTTACAGAGCCTCCATTTTGAATACTAATTCGTAACGGGAGATTGTTACTAAAATATGATGCCAGTTACGAAGAGACACTATGCAGAGGATGCAGAACCATAGTATTGTCTCATTCTGACATTAAGCTACGTGAAATAAGCCCCAAAACGACAAAAATCCTGGCCAAGTTGAAGTGAAAGGGGTATTGTACCAGGCAACAGAGGGCGTGTGGCATTAAACCACATAAAGAAAGGGCAAGAACGAGAAACGGCAATGAAGGAAAACAGAAGTAAAAGACAGTATAAAAAGGAGACCGGAATAAATAGAAAGATTAAGAAGAAAAACGGCATTGCACTGAAAAGAGAATTTAAAAAAGAGAAAGACATTCCAGACATTGCTATAGTCGTTTCACCTTAACTTGGCCCAGATTTTCGTCCTTTTGCAACTTACTGCATGTAGCTCATCGTCAGAAAAATACTACAGCTCTACATCCTTCCCACAGCTCTTCTACGTGACTCGTACTACTCAGCATGCAAGATGGAGAGATGGCAAATTTAGGCCAAGTTAAAACATAAATTGCTAAGAGTATTTGTATGCTTTCAACTGGCCCTAACTTTCACAGGAACCGAGTAGGCTTCTTACGTTGGTTGAACCCAAGTACAAGTCTAGTTCGTTCACTTTAACTAGGCGGAGATTTTCATTCTCATGTAGCATATTTCAGGTCGCTAAATGAAATAAACACGACGATACTTAGGCTCTACATCCTTTCCACATCATTTTTTTTTTTTTTACTAACATCGGATTCCAGTATAACTTTCTTGTTACACTGCAACGTTCTGGGAGGAGAGATGGCAATTTTACGCCTAGTTAAGGTGAACGGAGTCTAGTACAGTCATCCATGCTCTGCAAACCAGGATTTTACAAAGAAGAGGAGTTAAATGTGCATACAGTAGTTAAACCCTTTATTCAGAGGCCATAATTTTGAGCTTATTCTTGTTATCCAGCTTAGGAAAGGTTTCATATAACGAATAGGTTAATGAAGGCTGAATTTAAACCCCCGAACTCCAAAATTTTCTCTCAAATTGAAGAAAATTGTGTGAAAAAGTTACAATATAAAATGTTGTTTGTAGATGATACTGTGTTGTTAAGTGAAGACGAAGGGGAGCTGCAAGGCTTGGTGGATGAGTTTGGGAGAGTGTGTAGGAAATGGAATCTAAAGGCGAATGTAGGAAAGAGTAAAGTTATGGTCTCCGAGAGACGTGAAGTCAGTGAATGTACAGCGAGGTTGGATGAGGAGGAAATGGAAAATGTGAGTGCGTTTAAGTACTAGGGTAGTGTGATGAGTAAGGATGGAAGTTTAGAGGGTGAAGTGCTTGAAAGGATACAACAAGGATGAAAGGTTGCTGGTTCCTTGAAAGCAGTGAAAGGAAACAGGGAAGTGAGCATGGAAGTGAAAAAGTTACTACTTGACAGTATTGTGGAACCCACTCTAAAGTATGGAAGTGAAGCTTGGACCTTGTTGGAGGGACAGAAATCAAGAGTGAGAGCAGTGGAAATGAATTATTTGAGAGGAGCATGTGGAGTCACATGGAGACACAGACTGACAAATGGGGCAGTGAAGGAGCGTTGTGGTGTGGATGTGGATGTGATAGGAAGCATTAGGAAAAACAAATTGAGGTGGTTTGGCCATGTGGAGAGGATGGAGAGTGGAAGACTGACGACGAGAGTGTATGTGAGTGAGGTGGAGGGGGTGAGAGGGAGGGGGGAGGCCAAGGATGAGATGGAGGGATGGAGTGGAGTGGTATATGAGAGAGGAGGGTATGAGCTGGGAGCAGGACGATGAAATGGCGGGGGACAGGGTGACATGGAGGCGATTTGTTTGTGGCCATCTCTTACGGAATTAAGGCGTCTGGCAATAGATAGATAGATAGATAAAATGCATCATTGTAGTAAAGTGTTAAGTTGGTGACAGGCACACCACATTAGCAAAGATTGTCTCATCTCTTTACAATAAAAGGGTTTTCAGTGTGATTTTCATTTTCAGGCCACCACAATGATGGAAATACAGGCAATCGTACTGGCTGTCCTCGTGCTGTTCCACCCAAGCCCAGAAATAAACGCCTTTGCCAAAGCACTACCGCACCAACACCACAACGCCTCAATGCCAGACCCTCAACACAACGCCAGTACGCAGCCACACCGCCACAAAGCCCAGCAAGGAAATGAGATCACGTTAGCTAAGAACTCCCTGCTTAAGTGTGTGCCTGGGAGCGGGGACCTGGACACTAGGCACGAGACTGCACTCTACCTAGTGGACCTGCGACCAGACTTCAGGTACTTGCAGGTGTCGCTGAGGCTGGGGTCATGCGTCCACCACGTCCACCACCCTGTGTACCGGGGCTCCACCTTCATCACAAACCGGGATGTGGTGCCCCGTGGCTCTCGTCCACAAGCCAAACTGACTATCTCCTACACGAGGACTCCGGATGGCTCTCACACATACCGAGTGGATGGGGAGAGTCTTGGCCTTCATCGGATAGTCAACTCCTCTGACACATGCGGAGAGTTCCAGGGTTTCCGGCTGAGGGTCAAGGGAGCGCTGATGTGCGAGCTCCAGTGGCCAAACAACAACAGTCTTGGGGTTAAAGTTGGGCAGGCCAGAGTGCAGGCTAAGTTCTCCTTCTCCACCCTCCATGAACTGAGACGCTGGGCCAATGGTGCCTACGTCATGGCCATCTGCTTCACGCTCACCACCTACATCCTCTTCCTCCTCGCATCACACTTTCAGAAGAGGGTCCAGTATTCTGTCGTCACCCAGGACAGGTTGGTTGTCCTTCTCTTTATTTTCATTTTTAGTCAGAAAGACCAAAATACACTGTAATCTCCGCGAAATCTAACTTGTGCATAAATTAATTCTATTCCATCCTCCAGGAATCCTAACTATTGCAAAAAGAAGGGATAAATTCTATCTTAAACCACGAAATCTAATCTTGTTGCGGGAAGAAGAGGTTTATTCCAGTGCAAATTCCAGGAAAACTAACTTTGTTGGAGAAACAAAGGGGTAAAGTCGAGAGTAAACTCCGGAAAATATAACTTTGTTCTAACTAGTATAAGCAACACCTACGAGAACTAATACGAGTCAGAGAGAATTATACCCATGTAAGGAAATTTTGTCTGTTGAGAAGAGACAAGATTTTACGTCTGACTTGGACCCTCTTCAGGTCAAGCCAAGACTGCTATATACGAGTATTTTCAGTAAACAAATTTTCCATATGTCTTTCATTTGAACACGGCAGCCGTACCGAGATTTCGTAATGCCTCTGCCTCTGGAGAGAGACGCCTTCATGTGGTCACATAGATATAGCTGATTGGCTTACTGCCTGGGTATACAAACTTCCCTTAGCTCCTTCTCTGTCCTCGAAAAGGAAGATGGTGGACTGCAGGAGGGCAACTTCGACCTGCAGTCCACCGGATTCACATTTGATATGAACCTGAGGCTGTAACTACTACTACTGCTACTACTATTACTACAACGACTAGTTAGCTCTGTTTTGCCTAATAATTCTCTTTATCCTCTTGTACTTTATTGAGGCAAACTGCGTGTACACTATAAATATACTAACAGCACAGAACACAAAAAAAGGTGCATTACGCATTGTAAATAGCTAAAGCAGAGGTGTTTACAAGTCTCTCAAAGCCAATAAAACTACAGCATCAAGACATGTTAGTAAATAAGATATTAGAGCAATATTTGTGTGTGTGTGTGTGTGTGTGTGTGTGTGTGTGTGTGTGTGTGTGTGTGTGTGTGTGTGTGTAAAATGCCAGAAGAGTGCATCGAAACCCCATAAATCCGATTACACATATTTCCATTTTATTCCCGTTTTTAACAGACGATTTATTCAATATAGGTCAATTATCCAGCACTGAAGGGTTAAAGAAGGTCACATCTAACTCCTCCACATCGAAAGGTCTCTCACAAACTGCATAAATGGTCTGAAAGTAACAGAAATATAATAAAAAGGGCGTCATCACAGAGTAGATATTAATCGTTCAATGGAGAGAGAGAGACAGAGAGAAACAGGATCAACATAAAACTTCGTTACTAAGGAAAACTAATCATACGTTTGTGCGTGATCAGTATTCGGGTTGTTAACGTGTCACTATGACCCCGCAGATAAGTGAGGGACAAACTGATACCACCTAGATAAACGCTCACATACTCATCATCAGCTCACTTCACAACCGATACACATTTATCTATTGCTCCACACTCCTTTCATCTTAGCTAAATACCTGTTACATAATCACAACATGTTTACGAAATTTCACAAGGGATAAATTTAGGCTGCATATTTGCTACAGTAGGTCACATAGTCGCTACATATTCTCCAAACATTCATTTCACATTTCTCGATCCATTAAAAGAATTTATATATTGACTAATGTTGTGTTCTCTCCCCTGTACAGCGTGTGAGACGTGGTTCATCCTGCAAGAGGAAACGCTAAAGCCAGACAGCTGGTCAGGCAGGACTAAAGCCTATGCCCCGCTGCCAGGACCTTTCCCACGACACGCCACGATTTTCATGTTTTCGTGTGTCGCCGCATGTCGTCATGAGTAACGTGGCGTGACTTGGCGATGACGTAGCGCTGACGTGGAGAACTTAGTCATTCTTCGCAGTTCTTGGTGAGCTACGACAATTTTTGGAATGTTCACAAATTGTTGGCGTGGGTGCAGACAAGGAGGAGAACGTGACATGTCGTGACAGTAAAGTCAATTGTCTTAAGCCCGTGTCCCATAATCAACTTCATCTTCGACTACGGCACCGATCACCACGATCTTACCCTCGAGGTATGATCTTGGTGAAATGCCACGATCTTACCTCAAACGGTAGGCCTAAACGGCCATTTTACGACACAGTCACGTTAGTGCAAAGACACACAAAGACATTGCTATGACTTTCCACGAAACCCTATGGAAGCGTCACGTTATCCTGACGACACGCTATGAATATGGCCTTAATGACCAGGGGCTTTGGCCCCAGTGGTCGATAGGCCATTGATTTATTTAAAAAAAAAAAAAAAAAAGCAGGTATCACTTGCCAAGTGCAAATTATTGCTACAACATGTTAAGTCACACGTAGCAACAAGCTACAACAACCTACGACAAGCCGAGACACGCTAAGACACGCTAAGTCACAGCTAAGTCAAATGTCGTTACCGTCACGACATGTCACATTCTCCTCCATGTTGGCGCCCACACCGACAATTTTTGAACATTGCAAAAATTGTCACAGCACGCCAAGAACTGCGAAGAATGACCAAGTTCTCCACGTCAGCGCTACATCATCACTAAGTCACGCCACGATCTTCATGGCGACATTCGGCGACACACGATGCCATGAAGATCGTGGCATGTTGTGGGAAAGTTCCTAACAGCGGGACATACTGTAGGCTTTAGCTGTGACTTAGCGTGTCTTAGAGTGTCTTAGCTTGTCGTAGGTTGTCGTAGCAGCACCACCTGCAGCAAATGGTGCCACAGCCACAGCATGGACAGCAGCAACACCCACATTACTGCCTCCATCAGCAGCAGTACCACCAGCCACGACAATAACAGTACCCCCAGCAGCAACATTATCAGACTACCAGAGGCAGGTGCACTACACACCTGCTGCAAGCACTTCAACTGGCCTCGGTGCTGACTGGGCCACCAACCCCCCAACCTATGGCCAGCCAACGTACACCATTCCATCATCCAGCCGTGTCATTCCACGACCAGACTCCAGAGCTTCGTCGCTGTTCAGACTGAGCAATATCTCCATCACACAGTTCCTGAGGGGCCAGGAAAGTTGTTCTCCTTTCAGTTCTTGGTCCCACTCTGTTGAACAGCTCCTGGAACATGTCTGACCCCATTCGAAGGAAGTTCCTGAAAGCCTTCATAACCTCGGCACCAAGCTCGATCGGAAGATTCTCGTATTGCCCGAAACTTGATCGCCTCAGTAGCCATGGTGCTGTCCAGTAGGCCCTCTTCTTCTGTGCTTTCATGTTTTTTCTTTGTTGTAGCACATAAACGGCGAGGTCCAGTCGCAACTGCTGGTCTTCCAAGTCTCTCTGCATGAACAAGAACTTCTCTTCAGGAGTCAGACAGTAATCCATCGCATCTCCTAGAACCAGGAGATCCATCCTCATGCCACACTCGCACTTGGCAACTGACACCTGCCTATATTCGCCTCACACCGAAGATCTCGGCCAATGTCCTGTATTGTCATAAGCCCTGACAATCTTAGCGGTGACTTAGTGGTACTTGCGTTGCTGCTCGTAATTGCAGCGCGACAGGACATAATCTCGAATTTCCTGGGGGTTAGTAAGCCCCATATCCTTGGCTTCCTGGAGGTATGTACTCTCCATGATGCTCAGATTGAGACTGAGTGACTAAAGTAAGAGTGAGTGAGTAATTTGGTAATAATTCCAAGCTAGGAGTTTATCCTGGTGAGGTCGCCAGATGTCAGGGGGAAAATGTAATATTGTATAATTGGAGTATACAATGTATAGCTATGTGTGCTAGGAATGACTATCGAGTCACTTATTACGAGAGAATACACTCGTGAAATCAAGTAGCAATTTCACTTTTATGCTGGCTTACTTCACCAATTCTCTAGAGTCAAGAATTTATAGGCTTTCTCAACAGTACACAGCAGAGACTAAACACTCAAGTAGGCTGTATTACTGTACTGCTAGCCTCTGAGAAAGTTAGTTTCTCCCCTTAACATTCAAAAAATAATAATAATAATAATAATCAGGATCTTGGCTGAGCCAAACTCCTAGCTAGCACAATGGATTTAAGGATAAATACCAAAAGCTGGCCTAAGTACCAGTCGTGATTAATATAAGGAGTTGTGCTAACGTGGAGTAGCAAAAGTGTACTAAATATGTGGGGAAATAAAACATGACTATTACATTTAACAAACCTCAAGAAAACGAACTGTAAATTTATTGAATACAAGAAAATAAATTTACATTACATGAATTAATTCAAATCAAAGAAAGGGAAATGAACTCACTCAAACACTCAGACAAATAGCTAAATAACCCAAAAACTTAAGCCTAGGAAAACAAAAGAAAATACTGATCAGTATAGGTGAGACCGCTGCTGTAGTCGATCACCGAGCTGGTGGGAGCTTCAGGAATACACGCCAATACAAGCTGAGACCTGAAATCGCTAAGAAAAGTGATCACTCGAGCTTTCGTAAAGCGTACCACACGCCCCGAGACTAAGAAACAGACTGGCTATGTTTTTGAGTGTCCGATGTGAGGAGTGTGTGAAAAGAGTGTGGCTGACTAACAGCCAGGGGGGCGGAAGCAATAATTCAGAAATTATCGCTCAGACGAATGCATTGTCTGTACATAAAGACAATAACTCGCGAAAGAATGACGAAAGTTTTGGCAACTCGATGTGAATATAAGTACGCGAGTGGACGGTTGAGAGAATGAGCGAAATCTCGAACATTTCAGAATCATTCGTTTCTCCCGGAAAATCACTCGATGTCACAATTTACATTACATAATTTTACGATGTAGAAAATTCGTGATAGAGTCTACTGGCTACACCCCTGCAAAACTTATCTTGGGCCATGAGTTACGCTTGCCTGTTGACTTGTTAATGGGGAGACCACCTTGTGAAGAACTGCCTACAGACACCACCAGCTATGCGAAGCACCTTCAGGAAAGGCTGGCTGAGGTACATCATCAAGTGTGAGGAACCCTCAAGTTTTCAGGAGAGGTGATGAAGTGCAAGTATGATGCAAAGGCAAGTGAGGTGAGCTTCAAGGATGGTAACCAAGTTTGGTTATACAATCCTCAGCGAAAGAAGGGACAGTCACCGAAGCTGCAGAGCCCATGGGATGGGCCTTTCACTGTGTTGGACCGCCTATCAGAAGTAACGTATCGGATTAGGGGAGACAGGAAATCTCGCCCAAAGGTGGTACACGTGAATCACCTGTGGCGGTACCATGGGCCAGGACAGTACAGCTGGAACGTCTCCGAAGAATCGTGTTCTCCCGCAGCCGAGGCTGTTGAGGAGGACCACGAAGCTGAAGTGCAAGAGGATGGTGACAGTTTCCCGAGGGAAGAAGTGAATCAGGATGAGGACCAAGACATTCCTGAAGGAGTGAACTGTGTGGAGGAGCAAGAACGTCATCAGAAGCAGCATAGAAAAAGACCTGATAAGGTGAAGGTTTATTCTGCGTTTTGTTAGGTGTTTCATTATGATTAAGGTTTATGTATGTATATACTGTGTAGTTTTGTCGGGACGACAAAGAACTAGGGAGGGGGTAGTGTTACGAAGCGGGATTTGCCAGTTGGGTGCTTGAGAAGCATCTCGATATTTCCTGATGTTTACGGTAGGCTAGTTCCGGTTTCGGTACAAGTCAGAGTTGCCAGTTTGCCTGCTGCTTGTAAGTGTAGTTATTTCGTATGTTATGCATTAATTTTTATGCTGTTTTTTTCTCTATAATGTTTTATTTACGTGATTGTTCGTTAAATTTAAGTTTGGTAAACCTCAATGGCTGATGACGATGACAACAAAATGATTTATAGTGTTATGTAATGTAAGAAGACGGGCATATTCTGGTTGTCTCCGAGTTGGTAACTGTTGTTGCTAGGGGCAGGTCAGGACTAGTATGTCCTAGAACGTTGGAGAAGCAAGGAAGGTTATATAAGGATGGGGAATGAGACTATAGCAGCTTAGTCGAGTTCCAGGTCAGTTTGAGTGAGGTTTAGTCGGTTTCAGTTCAGTTTGAGTGAAGTTTCAGTCGGTTTTTAGTGCAGTGTAGTGCACTGCCAGTACTTGCAAAGAGAGTGAAGTGTTGTTAAGCATTAAGTGTAAAAACAGTGAAGTGCTGGCAAACAGTGAATTGCTAGTACAGTTTATCAACAGTACCTGTGAAAATAGTGAAGTGTTGTCAAGTATTAAGTGTAATTGCAGTTAGAAAAGTTTGTACAGCTCCAGTGCTTGTGAGAATAGTGAAGTTGGAAAGCATTAAGTGGAATTATTTGGAAAATAAAGACTGTGAACTTTAAGAAGCCAGTGTTTATCTTCGCCTTAGCTGATCTTGCGTACTGTACACTTAAAGGCTGACCATAGGAAGAACATCTCACTGGGCAACGTACTTCGTATACTGAACTACTGCTGTTGGACCCTGTGGCAGTGTGGGGTGGAGACGTAACAGTGTTAATACGTGCATGATCGAGGATATCTTCCAGTATCATACATTATACTTTGGGAAGATGTAGTTTTACCAAATCACAGCATAAAATAAGGGATATGGGCCAAACTTCTCATATCATGCATAACTTATGTAAGGCAAACAGTACCCCAATAATCTGACTCACGGCAAACTTGTCTGTGGTGAAGTAAGTAACTGCTACGAAATTTGCAGCAAATATATTTAGTCTGTTTTTACAAGTGTTCGATTTACGTTACAAAACCTCAGAGTAAGAGATAAGCAGATGAAGTCGGTCACCAGCTGACTTAGGAATGTCCACACGACGGCATTCATATACACTCGTGAGCCAGCCCCTGCTCACCCTCTGCTGGAAGAAAAGTTTTAGACAGGGTTTTACACTGAACGATGACCATTCAGTGTGAAGTTCGAAACTTTGCTAGGCAATACGAGGAACAGCTCACGCTGTCACATACTCGTGCTGTCAAAGAAATCTTCAATCCACAAAAAACTGGTCAGTTCAGCCCTAGGTATGAGTAGAGAGCGAAGAGAAACTGTCCACACGTGAACAAACCGCATCACATGTGCTGCATGAAGTCTGCTCTCAGCACACTGCCATCGTAAATGTCACACACACTGACTTCTTCCAGTATCTATACTCTTGTGAAAATGACTCACTTACATAAAGCATTTACAAGTTTCAAAACTGCTTACACGCTATTTGTAGGTTACTTAACCCGCCTAGTCCCCCCAATGTACGATGCACATCACCACTTTTTTTCACACTCAGACCCACCAACGTAAATCGTACGTCAGTCAGTTGCAAGGCCCGTCGTTTGCACATATTTCAAGATTCGCAGGTGATTTTGGTAGGCATATGTGAGAGCCCTTCCTCTACCTGCTGTCAAGTGGGAATACTGCCTGGCCCCACCTGACCCCCTCCCCCNTTGCAAGGCCCGTCGTTTGCACATATTTCAAGATTCGCAGATGATTTTGGTAGGCATATGTGGGAGCCCTTCCTCTACCTGCTGTCAAGTGGGAATACTGCCTGGCCCCACCTGACCCCCTCCCCCCCAAACTCGGCAATTCACCTGTTAGCAGTAACCTGGCCAGTACAGACATGTTGCTCCACGGTCTTTCCAATGAGAAATTCACAGTGAAAGTGATTCCTGAGGTGGAGGACAAAGAAATAAAGAAGCTAGAGCAAGAAAGAAACAGAAGTGATGAGGTGGTAATGTCGTAAAGGAAGGTGCCATATGTTGGTGTTTTTGGTGAGTGAACAATGCTTATATCGCCTATATTTTTGTGTGAAAACCAATATAGTCTTTTACTACACATAGATTCGTACCCAATAAATAAATAAATAATTTAAAGTGGCTTGAATTAGTTAACCCTCCCATAGTTCGTTTTCTTTGAAGCCAGGTACCCTGAGAGAGAACAGAAAGATAAGGCCGAGTGTCACATGTAGCAACATTTATAAGCTCAGGAGGGCTATTTCTCTTTGAATTTTCGATGTTTCTCACCAAAAGCGGAGGTTTGAGGCAAAAAAAAAAGACAAGTTGAAAATCGGTCGGGTTCTGAGGGTGTGTTTCGTAAAAAATCGGTCGGGACTGGGCGGGTTAAGTTACCGGCAAACTTTATTTTGAACCATACAGTTATGCACCGCTTAAGTCCTTCCGCACAATGTCCATTTGCTTTAACGTCCGGGGACCCATAACAATATAACAATTTTTTTTTTTTTTTTTTTTTTTTTTTTTTTTTAGGTAATGGGACGTAGCGAGTGCATGCGGACACAGCGCAATGTTGTAACATGACGGCCAACCAGCATCCCAAAACAAAGCAATTACTGTACATGGTCACCCGCATGATAAGAAGTACATGTATAAGCTATACAGATACACTACAATATTGTTCATATGTCTTAATATTTTTTTCCCCTACTTACATAAAAGCAGTAAAAATATACCAAAGAGCAGTAAAAAGTTTACTAACAAGCAGTAAAAATTTTACCATTTAACAGTGTCATCAACACCAGCCGCAGGCAGCTGTGTCAAGTAGTGTATTTTATAGGCTATGTATTATTGTCTTAATTTGGCCTTTTTATACTGTACTGTACTTTAAAATTAATATACAGTACAGTATTTACCATATGCCTGTATATATAGTACAATATACAGTATACTGTGCATATGTTGTGGTGGTCGCTTAACGTCCAGGTCACTTATCGTCCTATTTTTCAGAATCTATCGTCGATGCTACGTGGCACATGACTGTACTGTGTACTGTATATTTACCCTGTTGGCCTATTTGTAACTGTTAGTAAGCTATTCCTACAGCTTACTGACAGACATATATTACCACAGATATTTTGTATGAATTGTATTCAAGATATGCTGTCCGTGTTTGGCAGCATGCGATGCAGTTGCTCCAGCTTCATTGCCGAGTCAGACAGTCAGTTACCAACTGGCCTTTGTAAGGATGACTCATAGTAAACACAGAACACAACCAAGGCTAGGTCTTAACCCAGCCCCTAACGTGGCGCAGTCTGAGTAGACCTATAGAATGGCCTCCCCACACCTGCGACTCTCCACACTCTTCAGGGCATGCCGAGGCCATGCTACACCAGGCAGAAATGCCACGCGGGGCCAGCAGCAGGCCATGAGCACACTGATGGCCCAGCTGGCGGCCAGTGGGAGAAGCTGTCACCCAAGGAAACCCTGGATCCCATCAGTGGAATAATCTTGCAGTCACTGAACCAGGCTGTGCTGTGGTGCAAGTTTTTCACCATCAGGCAGAACGAGGGGGAGCCCATGAAGCAGTACTTGCAGCAGTGTTCTGAAGAGGATCTGGAGTGCGAGTTTAAGTGCCCTGTGTGTGACAGTGATCTCAGGGAACATATGCTACTGCGCAAGCTCATGGTGGGCCTGAGCAACATAGTGTTGAAAAGGAAGGTCTTCCAGGGTCATTCAGGTTATAATACAAGTAGTGTAAATGAACTAAGAAACAAGTTCAAATTATTTGAGACAACAGTGAGGGATGCGAGTGATTTGTGTCATGCGCCTGGCAGGCAGCAGTGGCCGAAACTCGGGAAGTGGCAACCACCAGTGATAATGGCACAGGGGCAGAGGTCTCAGCTGTGTGCTCTGATGGACTAGCCGTGTCCCTTATGGAAACAGTGGAAGCAAACATGCTCCAGGAAAGAGCAACTGCCCTGCAAATGGGGCCACATGCCACAAGTGCTCCAAACTCGGACACTTCCAGAGGTGTTGCAGGAGCAAACCAGAGACGAGCATGTCTGAGGCAGTGACAGGTGCACTTATTGGGACAGCTTTCCAACCCCCTGCCACCCAAGACTGCCAGTGTCCATTTCACTGGTCAGGGGCGGCCACCCTCCCCACCTATGTAGAGACGGTGGCCAATATGGGTGCCATGGTGTTCGTAGCTGGCCCTTCATTACTCCAGGACCTCGGCCTGTGTCCAGGTCCGTTCCAGGCCTACTGAGGGCTGAGGGATGTAGCAAACAAGCAGCTCCACTGCCTCAGGTCCACTATTTATTATGTCCGTTCGGGCAAGATGTCCACCACACAGGAGATTTACTTCCTGAAAACAGCAGTGCCACATACTTGTCACTCGAGGCTTGCAAGTGCCTTGGCCTGGTGCCTGCTGACTTCCCACATCACCCACATATCGTGGCCACTGTGGACAGCCGAAACACAACCAGCAACTCATGACCCAGCAGCCATGACATCGTCCCGTGACTGAGTGAGATGCCTCTCCCACCCCTGGAGGAGATTGTAGCCAGACTGGAGGCATGGCTACTTTTTTTTTTTTGTGTGTGTGTCCGACTCTGGGCATAGGCTTCACGGCCTGCTATCAAGGCCCAGTCGTCCTCCTACAATCTACATGTTACCACTTCGGCGCTTAACACCCACCGTCCATATTGAATACATGCTAGGGCTGTCTCATACAGGACTGGTGTATTGGTATTAGCGGGGTCATTTTTACGACATGTCGGCGGGTCTTCTGGTAGATCAGTAAAGCCTGATTTAATGAAATTCAAATCCTTAAATTGTTCCCTGCACCAGCGAGGATTCTAACCTGGGTCCCACGGGACTTGAGCACTTATCATCCACGACCAGCACCAGCAGGTCCCTGTTACCGGTCATGGCTGGTGTCCCCCACTACGTACATCTGATGCCTGGAACAACACCTTTTGCCACACCCTACCCCTGTGCCAAAGCACTGGGAGGCAAAGATAATGGACCAGTCGGAGGAGGACATCAGGAAGGCCATCATCGAGCAGGTTCTTGCTGGCAAGGCTATAGAGTGTTGTGCCAGGATGGTGGTGGTGGCCAAGAAGAACAGTCACCCCCGACGCACTGTAGACTAGTGTCCCAATGGAAGCTGTTTGAGGGAGATGCACCACATACCTGTGCCATTCGACATGGTGTCTGGAGTCAGTCCATGCATAAAAACCCGTCACTGATGCTTTCTGGAGACTCCTGCCAGGTGGAGCTGGAGGAAGAAAGCAAATGCTTGACGACGTTCCTCATGCCATGGGGTCAGTTTAGGTACCGCAGGATGCCCATGAGACATTGCTCAGTACTGGATGCGTACACAAAGAGGTTTGACGACGTGATCCAAGATGTGCCACGTAAATACAGGTGCATGGACGACACCCTCCTGTACGACTCCAGCATGGAGGAAGTGTTTTGGCATGCCACTGAGTTCCTGGAGACCCGTGCTTATACAGGAGTGATGCTGAAACTGGAGAAGTTCATGTTCTGCAGGAGGGAGGTCGAATTTGTGGGCTCTCTCCTGGGCAGGGATAACTACCAGCCCACCCCTCGATATAGGGCAGTTATCAAGGAGTTCTCGATGCCGGACCAGCCATCCATAATGGACGTCAGATCATGGCATGGTCTAGCCGACCAGCCGGCTCCGTTCCTGCCACCCCACCCATGATGGACACCCCCTGTGAGCTCCTTAAAAAAGCATCAACTAAACAAGAGCACTGGGATGACCAGCTGCATCACAAGTTCCATCAGGCCCAGGACACCATCTGCCAGCTGGCCAAGGAAGGTCTTGCATACTACAACAAGTCCAGACCCAATTCACTACTGACATGCTGGAGTAGACAGGGCATCGGCTCAGTTGTCCTACAACAGTACTGCACCTGCCCCTCGCCAGAGACACCAGTCTGTTGCAAACGGGGCTGACAACTGGCCCTGTGCGGCAGCCGGCAGCTCAGCACAGCTGAGGCACGGTATGCTCCAATAGAAAACGAGGCCTTGGCTGTGGTGTGATGTCTAAGTAAGGCCAGGCTGTTCCTCCTCGGCTGCCCAAACCTTATCCTGGTGACTGGCCACCACCCTTTGGTTGGTCTGTTCGTGGACAGAGCCCTCACAGACATGTTGAACTCACATCTGTTCAGACTCAAGTAAAAAATGCTGCAATTCAAGTTCACGATCAAGCATCTGCCGGTTAAGCAGAATTGTGCTGCATACGCCCTGCCCCACTTCCCCTCCCTCAGAGCGGTGCCTGACAAGGAGGACATGGATGAAGAGGAAGGCTTGTGCACTGCAGAGTGTGCTGTCACTGTCGCAGCACTGGGCCAGGATGGGTGTATCATCATGGACAAGGTAAGGCAGCAGCAGAGGATGCAGCTTACACGATGCTTGTCTCAACAGTGCTGGTGGACAACTGGCTCCCTCACAGGTCACAGGAGGTGGTCTACTTATGCCCCTACTTCGCAGGGAGAGACAGGCTGGCTGTAGTCAGAGACTTAGTCACCTATGCTTTCGACCAGGGCTGTGTGCTCCTGGTCATTCCCAAGTCCCTCCACCCACACACTGCTGCCAACCTACACACTAGGCACCAGGGCGTTGACTCTATGCTGCGGAGGGCCAGGCAGTCTGTGTGTATTGGCCTGGTATGGAGGGTGACCTGCAGCACCACCGGCCCCTCTGCATCGACTGTGAGGTCCACACTCCTTCCCAGTCCCCTGAGTCACTGATCCTTGCACCCATGCCAGACTACCCCTTCCAACAGGTGGTAGCAGACATGTTCCACCTGGAAGGTCACATATATTTGGCATATGCTGACCATCTCACTGGCTGGCTGGAAATCGCGCACTTACCCGATGAGGCCACCTCCAGGAGGTATATACTTAAGAAGGCGGGGCATCCCAGAGCAGATCTCCATAGATGCCGGCTGACTTCTTGAAGTCATGGGGAGTAAGGTGAGACTTTCACTGGCACGCTTTCCCCAGTGAAACGGCAAGGCTAAGGCTGCCATTAAGGCTGCCAAGAGGCTCCTCAGGGGCAACACGGCACAGGGGTAGCCAGCACTGCAACAAGATCTCACAGGCCCTGCTGCAATATTTGAACACACCCTTGAGGGGTGTAGAGAAATCGCCCGCACAACTCGCTACCAGCCGCCAGCTCCAAAATGGCATCCCAGTGGCTAGGCATTATTACAGGGTGGACCAGCACTGGCAGCAGGCACACTGTGAGAGGGAGATCCACAGTGCAGAAGCCCAGGATGAGATCAGCCTGTCACTGGGGGAGGTGTCTCATCACATGTCACCCCTACTGGTGGGCATGCAAGTCCGGGTGCAAGATGCTGCAACCAAGCTGTGGGACAAGAAGGGTGTGGTCGTGGAAGTCTGCCCAAATGGGCAGTACGCAATCAGGCTGGCTGGTGCCGGCAGAATCTTCATCTGCAACAGATGCCATATTTGAGAAGAGACAACCCCAGAGCAGACGACCCCTGCAAGGCCCCCCCATTGCTGCGACCCACCCAGCTGATGAGGAACCATAGAAGAGGGTGCCCCCACCATCCCCACCCTGTGGACAAGGAGAGGTCATTGCCGCCCCTAGGTGGCTGGCCGACTACACATTATGCTCTAGGCTTAATTATGTTTTGTTAATTTAGTCTATCTACTTTATTTTGTTCAAGTACACCATTATGTTACTTTCACTTGGGAGGGGGAGATGTAAGATATGTTTTCCGGGTCTGGCAGCAAGCAGACGCCGTTATTCAAACTTCATAGCCGAGTCATTTACCGAACGGCCCTTGTAACGGGCGTGTCTTAATCCAACCCTTAACATTATTTTATAATGCAGTATTCTGTATAGGATTCACTCTAGGAATGGACCTTCTCGGAAGAGTGATAGACAGAGTTAATTCTTCCTTATTCCAGCAAGTTAAGAATCTGGAAGAGGTACTGTACATGCAATGACAAAAATACTTATATGAAAAGATTACTGTTATCAGATTTTTCAAAATGTTGGTTACATCCATTGTCAATTATTTTTATTTTTACCATTATCATTCTCTTTACATTATTTTATAACCTACTGTCTGCTATTCCTCATTTGAAATAAAATCCTACAATGTAACCTTTGTAGAATTAATCAGCCCCGCCTTCCCAAAGAGCTCACCTACGTTGGACCATAGCATCACTTGAGACAATGCCTGCATAGCCAATGAATGACTGAGGGACACCTGGTGGGAGAGGCCCGTCTTTGTGTAAGGTACAGTTCAATATATCTTTTGTTACTGGTGAGAGAAGTCTGTTGCCAGGTACGATTCTGCTGAACATGTCTTGCCAGCTGGATTAAAGGTAACGGTGGAAGCAGATGCCATGAAGCAGTTTAGGCAGTACTCCTAGCCGTAACTCAAGCCTATTTAACCCTGTGGCTGGTTACATACCCACTTTGCTGGGATACAAGTTCATTGCATCATCTAGATTACCAGTTATTTCTGGGTGTTATCCAAGGAATTCATTTTACTTACCAACCCACAAATTGGTGGATGGACAAAATTTAATGAGCTCTGCGGTGCCTTTGACGATGGTAATAGCAACCATTCAGGTACTGCAGTGGCGACAAGATATCTTTTATCTTTTACTGATCAAGGTACAGTGCAATTGTGTAATTAGCACGATAATAAAGCAGCAGCAGCAGCAGCACCAGGTTCAAATGCTACGTGATCCCAGTGGACTGCAGGGTGAAGCTGCCCCCATCCTGCAGCCAACCATCCTTTTGTAGGGAACGGGCAGGGAGGTGAGGGTATTTGTATAACCAGGAGTAAAGCCAGTCAGTCAGTTATACATGAAGGCGTCCGTCGAGCACCACAATAATGCTGTAGGCCAGAAATGTCTAAACTGTACAGGCAGTCCTCTTTGAAGGTCATCGATGTGCTATCACAATATTTTTCGTATAACTGATACTATTAATTGGGGGAAGCTGTACAGTCAAGAGCAAAAGTTCAGACACTTCTCACCTGGCTATGGCAATGGAGGGTGATACATGAAACTATTTTTATGTGGCAGCAATATGAAGCTCGCTACAAAGCAGTAGGCTATGAGAAAGAAGGATAATCTGTGTCACCTGAGGAGGAATGAGAAGTAGTGAGGGCAGAAAACAAAGCTGATTGGGTGCTGTCAGCAAACTTTTGCTTATGACTGTGCCATAGCAGCAGAAGGTTATTAGTCAGTTTCTATTTCTATATTTTAGCATATCCATCTAACAAACAAACAAATAATAATAATGAGTTATAGGGGTGATTTACAGTGCTTTGAAACATAACTAACAAAATATGGTTAACCCCTTCACTACGGGGTCTCTCCTGTGCCAAAAATGTAACTGTCTGCCAGGGAAAAAGAAAAACAACATGCTGAAGAGGTTAATGGAAACGGTTTCTATTCTCCTGACCATGAGGGGGTTTCTCTCAAATTGAATAAAACTGGAAGGCAGTGTGTGGGGGAGGAATCAGTATGTTAAAGGAGTAAATTATGTGAACGATGGAAAAATACACAAGAAGTAAAGAAGGTATGTGGCCAGAGCCGACATAAAATTGAAGAGCTAAAATCTGATCATAAACTACCTGCAATATAGAAGTGAAAAGTAGAATGCTAGGTTTGGTAGAATTCGGTGTAATTGCTAGGTTAGGCAATCAGTGGGACCCATCTCTCTGACAAGGGCAACGTAATTCCGGATCCAGATTCTGTAATACGATCCGGATCGGTCCCAAAAGTTAATCGATTGTTCCCTGGGATATGCGCTATCTACCCACTAAATTTGGCCTAAGTCTCTGTTAGTTCTTGAGTAATCCTGCCAACAGACAAACAAACTGGGATGAAAACGTGCTCTCCTTGTTGGAAGGAATTAGGAAGAGGTACAAAGAGGTAATCGGAACGTATGTTGGCGTAAGTGTCCGCCACTATACTCGATAAAGTTGATACAGCTGAAGGAACGTGGCTAAAAATAATAGGGAAGGAAATTTAATGTGAAACGTTCATTTATCACCCAAAAAAAGCCAGAAGAATGTAGAAAAAAAAATTATATGTATCAGGAAGTATAACTGATTTGGTAAGGTGCTTCTGTTGCTTAATGTATAAATTATTGATATGCCGGTAGGATTAGGTTAGTGTTTTATATCTGGAGATGTGAGGAACAGTCTCATCAAAAAGCATCCGAACACCTGGGTCCGATGGATGTGAAAATGAAGGGAACTTTGACTGGAATGGTTGGCATGCCTGATTTTGGAATGACTCACTCTGATCTATGGTGCACTGGTGAATGGTGACTGACAGAGGTACTACACACGAGGAGAGCTGTTTTCAGATTTTTCGATCATATATTTCAAAATGCGTGGTGCTTAAAGAGAGTGGGTACTTTATGGTGAGACTGAACATTCCAGAAATTGTTATGCTGGTAGGATTAGGTTAGTGTTATATATCTGGAGTTATGGCATGTCTGTCTTGGCTACTTTCATACTTTAGGAATCAGTTCACGTCATTATTATTACTGTGCACAGTTTATTTACGTGCATTATTGCGTGGAAAAATGTGAATTCTTTCCTAGGCCCTAGAACATGCATTATTGCATGAAAACACGTTCTCTCCTAGGCTCTAGACTTGGATAAGACTACGAATAGTTGCACGAGGAAATGTGAGTTCTCCCCTAGGCTCTGAAGAGTTCAGGGCTGTACTAGTAGGTGGAGTCGGGGTGGGGGGTACTTAATGGGACCCACCCGAGGCCACCAAGAAAGGGAAGGCCTGAGCGATGATCCGTGACGTCATCAGGTCTAGGACGCACGGCCAGTACTCGCAGCTGGATCAGTGATTGTTTTCTCTAGATGTTCGGTCGGTCAGTCCAGATTTGTATTTTATAATTCACAAAACCATTATCTCACCAAAAAAAAAAAAAAAAAGCTCGCTTGTTAGGCGTGAAAAGGGGCTTCACACTAGTGCTGTAGAATGAATGTTCTAAGTGCCGTACATGATTATTCCAACCTTTTCTCCAACAAAAACAGCAGCGAGATAAACAACCGTTGATATTATACACCTGGCATTTTCTGATGCAGGAAACAAACTCATGTTACCTAACTACTGCAGTTATTTGTACATGGCAGAGACGTATGTGACATCTGCATCCGCATCCGTGGAGATTCCGCATCAAAATGAAAATCCTCATCCGTGGAGCATCCGCATTTTCACTGGTCAGCGTTCGCACATACATCATTTACATCAACATCTGCACTTATGGTATGATGTGGCGGGTGCTTGAAAGTGTATAATATT
>JAGKTI010007549.1:0-15635 GCA_018397915.1 Birgus latro
AGAGAGAGAGAGAGAGAGAGAGAGAGAATATGGGGGGGAGGGACTGTACAGGATCACAGCAGCAGGCAAAGTTGAGGCAACAAAACTAGTCCTTATGGCACAGTACCACAAGGGTCACTTTGGGAGAGGAGGGAAAGAATATAAATCTCTCTACACAGTAAACAAGTAAACAAAGTCTGGCAACTAAGTGATGATGAGAAAGGGACCCACATTCTATGATATCCTTTTTATCTTTTCCTTTTGCCCTCTCCTTCAAAAGTGACATAAGACTGAAAGGAAAAAAGAATATGGGAGAAAAGAGAAGGGTCAGAAGTAACATGAGAAGGAATGAAGAAAGCAAAATGGTGGGAGAGAAGCAAGAAGGGAGAGATTCGAAAGACAGAGATAGAAATGAATATTATATATATATATATATATATATAATTAAAAAAAAAAAAAAGAGGGAGAGGTAGATGGACTGTAGGGAAGGCAAGAGTTGCAAAACTGAAGTTAAAAAAATAGCTCTAATGCCACCAGTTCAGCAGGGCAGTACTCCCAAGGTGGATGGAAAGCTGATGACAGGGAGAGCTGGAGCTTCCGTTTCATCAGCCCTCAGGACTAGTTCCTGACCATCTCCCTTTGCTGAACTTTTTCAGTGTTTCAGTTACACAGAGAGTAAACATACACTCCTTTTTCATATCCTTGGAATAATGCAAGAAAGCCTTGGTTTAATCATGCTTGTTCTAATGCTGTCCGCAACAAGGAGAGGGCCTATAAAAGGTACCGGTGCCAAACCACCCCTGAATCACATCTTTTTTATGTTTCTGCCTGGAATAGTGCTAAGTCTGTTCTATCTATCTATCTACTGCCAGACACCTTAATCCCATACAGGGTGGCCACAAACAAATCGCCTTTATGTCGCTCTGTCCCCCGCCATTTCACTGCCCTGCTCCCAGCTCACACCCCCCTCTCTCATATACCTCTCCACTCCATTCCTCCATCTCATCCTCGGCCTCCCCCTCCCTCTCCCCCCCTCCACCTCACTCACATACACTCTCCTCATCAGTCTCTCACTCTCCATCCTCTCCACATGCCCAAACCACCTTAACAAGTTTCTCCTAACGCTTCCTATTCACATCCACATCCACTCCACAATGCTCCTTCACTTCCTCATTTATCAGTCTGTCTCTCCATGTGACTCCACATGCTCCTCTCAAATAACTCATTTCCACTGCTCTCACTCTTGATTTCTGTCCCTCCAACAGGGTCCAAGCTTCACTTCCATATGTTAAAGTTGGTACCACGATACTGTCATGTAGCAGCTTTTTCACTTCCAAGCTCACTTCCCTGTTTCTTATCACTGCTTTCAAGGAACCAACAAGCTTTTTTCCCTGCTGCACTCTTTCATGCACTTCCCCCTCCAGACTTCCATCCTTATTCATCACACTACCCAGGTACATAAATGCACTCACATTCTCCATATCCTCCCCATCCAATCTCACTGTACATTCACTGACTTCAACTCTCTCGAAACCATCACTTTACTCTTCCCTACACTCACCTTTAGATTCCGTTTCTTACAAACTCTCCCAAACTCATCTACCAAGCCTTGCAGCTCCCCTTCGTCTTCACTCAACAACACAGTATCATCTGTAAACAACCGAACAGGGGGTTTCCAAACACTGCCCTCTCTCACTAGGGCCGCTCCAACATCCACTGCCCCACCCTGTATCTCTTTTATAACCCCATCCATATACAGATTGTACAACCATGGAGATATGACACATCCTAGTTTCAATAAAACATTCAAATGGAAAAATTCACTCAGTTCACCATCCAAATACACTGCAGTCTTAGCACCCTCATACATACTCTTCACAGCGTTCAGCAACTCCCATCTACTCCATATATTCTTAATACTTTCCACAATCCTTGTCTGTCCACCCTGTCATATACTTTCTCCAAATCCATGAAGGCTGAATACAACTACTTTCACTCTCTAGAAACTTTTGCACTAAAGATCTAAGAATGAATATCTGATCTACACAATCTCTTCTCTTTCTAAAACCTCCCTGTTCGCCTCCAACTAATTCCTCTTTTATTTCCCTAACTTTGTCAATA
Source organism: Birgus latro (assembly GCA_018397915.1). Lineage (NCBI taxonomy): Eukaryota > Metazoa > Arthropoda > Malacostraca > Decapoda > Coenobitidae > Birgus > Birgus latro. The sequence continues at coordinate 2,101 of JAGKTI010007549.1, forward strand.
TGCATCTGTTCTTCACTCTTCTAAAAATAATTTCATTCATACTAAATGCTCTCAACTCTCCGACTCGAATTCTTCCCACTCCTTCTGGCATATTGTCACAAACCTTTCTAACAACTTTACCTCATCATCCCTCTCTCCTCTTTTCTACTCTGATGGCTCTGTAGCTATTACTTCTACTGATAAAGAAGATATCTTCGCTCGGACTTTCTCCTCCAATTCCACCTTAGATGATGCTGGTGCTGTTCCTCCATCACTTCCCCCCTCAGACTTCCTCATGGCTGACATTAAAATTTCTTCAGCTGATGTATTTTCTGCCATCACTGGCCTCATTACTAACAAGGCATATGGGCCTGATGAAGTCCCACCTGTTGTCCTCAAGAACTGTGCTTCTGTGCTTACACCCTGTCTAGATAAACTCTATTATCTTTTTAATTCAACTTGTACCTTTCCTTCCTCTGGAAGTTTGCTCTCATTCAGCCAGTCTCAAAGAAGGGTGACCATTCCCAACCCTCTAACTATCGTCCAAATGCTTTAACATCTATTTTTAACAGAAAATTTTTTAAAGCATCTTTCCCATCACAACCTTTTTTCTAATCGTCAGTATAGGTTCTGTCAGGAACGCTCCACTGGTGATCTTCTCACCTATCTTTCAGACTCCTGGTAATCCCCCTTTCGGGACTTTGGCAAAAGCTTTGCTGGTGCACTTGACATCTCAAAGGCTTTCAGTTGAGTCTGACATAAATCTTTAATTTCCAAACTGCCCTCTTATGGTTTCTATCCTTCTATCTGTGCATTCATCTACAACTTCCTTTCTGGTCGTTCTATAGCTGCTGTTGTAGACGGCCATCGTTCTTCTCCTAGATCTTTCAACAGTGGTGTTCCTCAGGGCTCTGTCCTATCACCAACTCTCTTTTACTCATCAATGATCTTCTAAGCTGTACATCTAACCCTATCTACTTGTACGCTGATGATTCCATCCTTCATCTATCTATTCGGTTTCCGCAACATCCATCGCAGCAGTTACTTCAACAAACAAGGAATGAGGCTATGGCACATTTAATGTCTGACTTGGCTCATATCTTTGACTGGGTTAAAAATAATCTTGCTGTTTTTAATGCATCAAAGACTCAGTTTTTACATCTATCAATCCGTCAGAGTTTTCCACAGGAGTACCTATTAATGTTTAATGATATCCAGCTCAATCATGCATCATCCTTGAACATGCTTGGGGTTTCATTCACTCGGGACTTATTTTAGAAAGGTCACATTGCATTTCAGGTAAAATCTGCTTCCAAGAGATTAGGCGTGCTAAGCTGACTCTGTGCCTTCTTTACCCCTGCATGGTTGTTGCCTTTATACACGGGTTTTATTGACCCCTGTTTAGAGTACAACTCTCATGTGTAGGGAGACTTCCCACATACAGCTCTTCTCAACAGGGTGGAGTCAAAGGCTTTTCGTCTCATCAACTCTTCTCCTCTTACTAGCTGCCTTCAACCTCTGTCTCTTCACCGCACTGTTGCCTCTTTATCTCTTTTGTATCGCATGCATTCCTCCACCTCTACGACGGGTGCATAGCACCCGTCTAGCAACAAACTTTCATCCCTTTTCTATCCAACTCTCTAATGCAAGAGTCAACCATCACTCCCAGTCCTTCATTTATGAAACAGGTCAACTCTGGAACTGTCTCCCTCTGTAACTGTATTTCCTGCTTCCTATAATCCCCAGTCTTTCAAACACAGTGTGTCCAAGCATGTCAAAACGAATGGATCGTGAATTTGCTCTCTTTTGTACTTTTTTTTTTTTAAGGAACTGTTTTGTGAGCCCAGCCTTTGGTTTCTTCTTCCTTGCATAAAAAAAAAAAGTAGAATCAGGGCAGGGAGAGAGATAGTAAGCCTTTCTTGTAGTGATAGTAGCTGCCACTACAGTGTAATATTTGTTGCTTTATACAGCCTGGTCTTGTTATATGACTATTTGTTGTGGGGTAAACTGCTAGAACAATAATTAAAATGTTATAACCTTTTCTGGAGTTTAAAAATTGGTAACGATTTCGCTGGAATGATATTTCTGATGGCCACCTCCATGAATATCATGCAGATGCAGTGACACACGCAAGCCGACAGTCAGCTGTCAGAGCCAAGATGGCCGCCCAGCATTTACATTCACTGCAATCGTCTCCCTTTTACTTTGTGCACGAAATGCCACTGAAACACTGCTGCCACTAACAAATAACAGTGCAAGTGCTTAACAAATAGTGCAGTGTGTATTACTAAGTGAGGTGATACTTTTTTGTGTGTGAGATACTGAAACCTGTGACTTGGAAATCATGTCAACCATACATAACCACCTTCCTCATGATGGGCCCCCCAGCCAGCTGACTGAGGCAAGATGGCTGCCCAGTGCTTACATTCGCTGTGATCATCTCCCTTTCGTTCCATTTTGTGCATGCAAGGGCACTGAGACACCATTGCTAACATCAAATAACCATCCAAGCGCTTAACAAATAGTGCAGTGTGATAAGTGATTGTCCAACCCCTCCAACTGTCCCCTAACCTCAGGGGGAACCCTTGGTGATGATTCATACTGGAAAAGGACAAACTTCAGGTGGGTGGCAGACATTTCTGGGGAGGCATCTGAGGTGTCCCAGTCAAGGTATTCCTACCTGACTCTGCTGAACCCAAGTCACATCAACCTTGCTATGCGATAGGTCTTCATTGATGCAATCTTACCACATAATGAGACCAGACTGTACCTCTTTAATGTCACTGTCTTATGTCAATACCTCTGTACATTGCTGGAAAGGGGCACATCTGAACAGCAGCACTGACACAGCTGGGTGGCTCCATTGCCTGGTTATACTAATGCTCCTCAACTCCTTCCTATCCCCTGAAAGGGGGATGGTGGACTGTAGGAGGGGAGCAACTTCAGCCTGCAGGGTTCACATTCAGATGAACCCTGGGTTACAACTACAGTAAGACCTCACTATAACGGACTAATTGGGGCCCAAGCCAGTCCGAAATATGCGAAATTCCGATAAAGCGACATCCGGACTTACCCCCTGCTAATCCGGACTTTTTCCAATATATCAGACACTAGTCCGGATTGCATCAGTGGTTTTCACCACCATTGCAGTATTGTACTGTGTTATATCTTCACTATATTAATCAAATGGTATAATAATACTGTACTGTGCACTGAAAAACAGGTCTTTTACTTGTCTTATTGTGGCGAACATAGCTGAAGTTGTCAGGCAGTCCGGACTGCTTTCTGGCTTTATCGGACTTTTTCCGATATATAGGAGTTTAGTTCGGTAGCTCCTTGAGTCCGATAAAAGCGAATTCCGGTCTACTGAAGTCCGTTATATCGAGGTTTTACTGTACTACTACTACTACTACTACTACTACTGCTGCTGCTGCTGCTACTACTGTACAGCAGAGTTTGTCTTTACATAAGCTGGGGCCACTGACTGGGTGGCAGCTTCATGCTATGTGCATGAACACTGGACCTGATGCACATCCCTCAATGAAATAACGTTATTTGTCATGATCACTTTATATGGCAATTTCTATTTTCTGTCAACCTGAGTTATCTGTGGCAAGACAAAAGGTAAATACTTTTTTTTTTTATGTTGCTCAGCAGTAGGTTTATGCTTTGGAAGTGAGCATACAATCCAAACTGGGATGCATTCCTTCTCCTTACTCACAAAACCTGACTAAAGTTGCATACACAAATGATCCAGTCACCCCAAAACTACATACGTACTCAGACTTGACCCATGCTAACCTTTAGTTAAGCGGTACATGTCTCTGATTGCACAAGTAGCCATGGACCTGAGAGGGACACCACTCAGACCACCCACTTCCTCCTTGTTAGGACTCTGCAAACTTGGAGGTCGACTAACTGTTGTGTTGCTGACCACCAGACCATCAACCTGCACTTGAGATGGTCATCAAATTACATTGCAGGTATCTGACAGTCTTCATGCATATCATAACTTATCTTTATGCAATATAATTACAGGAAACAATTTTTCAGTTTCTCTACTTTAATTCTTTTTCACTAAATACTACTCTCATCTCTCTGTTCCAAATTCTCGTACATAAATTCATGAACAGTCACGTGACTTAAAGCTACAGTATATTAACCAGTGTGCTAAACAGCCAAAAGACAACCTTTGTGGTTATAACAGCTGATGCAATGAGTTGCTTGTCTGTGTCTGACAGGTCTGGGGCCACCTTGACCAGAACAGGGGGTTGGTGAGGAGAGGGTAGGTTGTCTCGTGCCTTAAGAACTGCTGTAAGCAACTTTTGAAGTTCATCTTGCCCCTGAAGTTTCCTTAGGCCTGGAGTGTTGGGGCTGGAAAGAACTGAATGCTCTTGAAGAAAGTTTAGTCATGCTACAGAAGGTCTAGTATGAAAGCTGCAAAATATGTCATTGCTCAGTCACATACAGAGCAATAACTCGTGTTACACCACCTTGCCGTGATAGAGACACTTACACATTCAAGTCAACAGTGAACCTAGATCAGTCAGATATAACCATACAAAAAAGATTACTGCTGGGGATATGCCTGAGAGAGACAAATCCATGCCGTGAAACTAAATGTCCAGAGAGGAAGCTGACCAGACATACAATTGCTCCTAAGATCCCTCTTAATTCTCTAAATCGAGAGAGAGAGAGATGAGTTGCAGCAATTCTACTTAAGCCTATCAATCTCTCTCACTCCTCCTAGCTGGAAACAATGAGACTAACACTGCCACATTCACACACATACTGGCCCAACATATAAGATGTATGACAACTTGGCTGTTGAGTCTGTCATGCATGTTACACATCAAAGGGGACATGCACCTGCATCAAGACACACATTTATATCAGTAGACCATAAACATGCAAAAATAAGAGAAATATACATTAATAGCTAAGAATTATATACAGTATCACTGAAACTACAATAACACCAAAATCAAAAAAATGAAAAATTTCCTTCAAACATACAAAGACAGACATAACAATGATGCAAGAAACTATGTTCACAAACAAGTCAATCAATTCACACTTCAACACTTACAATAGTCTGAGACAAGAGACAACCTTTTTTTTTTTTTTTTTTTTTTTTGGGGGGGGGGTCTTGCTCACTCATATTCACAAAAACAATCCCTTTGAGAACTCCAATCAGTAAACAAAACAATATCACATGACAGTCCAACACAATTCATGATCAACAACAAACCAGCCCTCATTCCCTCATGAATGATGTGTGAGGGAGGATCCACAAAAGATAGACAGAGAGAGAGAGAGAGATAGCATAATAGTTGAAGAACTATCAATAACAAGTCCAATGAAACAAACTGGCCATGTACTGGTAATCATTCATACATCATTCAAACCTCTAGCATTCAGAAGCAACATTAGTAAGAATCAAAAAAGAAACACAACACATTCCACTAATTCCATCATGCCCACTAACCAGCAGTCCATTTTTCTTACCATCCATCACACTAATCACCAGCCCATCCTTGTAACCATCCATCCATCCATCAATCATCCAACCGTTTACTACCCCATCTAGGGTGTGGGGGCCTGGGGATATTCATTCCAACCATTAAACCTTTAACTCTGATTATTTATTTATTTATTTCAATTCTTCCTGCCATGAGACAAACTTCAAACAGGAGTCAAATACAGCATTCATTGGCCTCTAAAATAAGAGATAGCTTTCCTACACTGAGTACAACTGCCTTGAGATGATAAGAATAAAGTGCAAGTAGGTCATCAGATTGAAGGAGTTGAGGTGAGATGGACCTGTTCCTTACCCCCTGAACAGCATTATTTGACCAATAAACCCCATTATATATATGTATATATATATATATATATATATATATATATATATATATACAGTACATATATAATATACAGTACATATATATATATACGAGGGCTGTTCTACAGTCAGGAAAAATAGACTTATTCACCTGGCTGTCTGAAACCCTCATCCCCTTCAAAGTAGTCTCCTTGGGACTGCACACATTGTCCCAGCAGTCCCTTCATTGTTGGAAGCATATCTGGAATGCATTTTTGGGAATGGAGTACAGCTGGATCGTTGCATTCCGAATTATGTCTTCTCGTGACTCAAATCAGGTCCCTTTCAGCAGCATTTTCAGCTTGGGGGACAGCCAAAAATCACAAGGAGCCATGTCGGGAGCTTGACGAACCACAGGAGTGTTGTGTTTGGCCAAGAAAGTTTGAATCAGATGCGAGGAATGAGCTGGTGCATTGTCATGATGCAGCTGCCAAGTTCCCGCTGCCCACAGGTCATGTCTCTTGCACCAGTAAAAGGAGAATTAATGAGATGAAATGCATTTGACTCAACTTTCTTGAGAAGAGCAGTATGTGGGGAGCCTCCCCACAAATGACAGTTTTACTCTACAGGGGGGTGAATAAAACCCGTGTATAAAGTCAATAACTGTGCAAGGGTAAAGAAGGTACGGAGTCAGCTTAGCACCCTTAATCTCTTAGATGAAGATTTTACAAGAGATGTAATATGATCTTTCCAAAATAAATCCAGAAAGAATGAAACCCCAAGTATGTTTAAGGATGATGCAGGATTGAGCTGGATGTTGTTAAACATTAGTGGGTACTCCTGTGGAAGATTTTGTCAGGTTGACAGGTGTAAAAACTGAGTCTTTGATGCATTAAAAACAACAAGATTACTCTTATCCCAGTCAGAGATACGAGCCAAGTTAGACATTAGGTATGCCATAGCCTCATCCCTTGTTTGTTGAAGTAACTGCGGAGACAGAAGTTGCGAGAACCGAATGGAAAGGTGAAGGATAAAATCATCAGTGTACGTGAAGGGTAGAATCATCAGCGTACAAGTGGATAGGGTTAGATGTACAGTATAGCTTAGAAGGTCACTGATGAATAAAAGGAAGAAAGTTGGTGAGAGGACAGAGCCCTAAGAATCACCGCTTTTGACTGATCTAGAAAAATGATGGCCATCTACAACAGCAGCTACAGAAAGACCCGAAAGGAAGCTATAGATGAAGGCACAGATAGGACAGAAACCGTAAGAAGGCAGTTTGGAAATTAAATATTTATGCCAGACTCGATCGAAAGCCAATGAGATGTCAAGTGCAAAGGCAAAGCTTTTGTGGAGTGTCCCTGACGGAACCCATACTGATGATCAGAAAGAAGGTTGTTATAGGAGACACTTTTAAATTTTTCTATTAAGAATAGACTCAAAAACTTTTGAGACACGGGATGTTAAAGCAGTTGGGCGATAGTTAGAGGGTTGGGAATGATCATATTCCTTTGAGACTGGCTGAATGAGAGCAAATTTCCACCAACAAGAAAGGTACAAGTTGACAGAAAAGGCAAAAGAGTTTACATAGGCACAGCGTAAGCACGGAAGCACAGTTCTTGACAACAGGAGGGACCCCATCAGGCCCATATGCCTTGTGATGGCAGTGAGGGCAGAAAATACATCAGCTGAAGGCCAGTGATGGCAGAAAATACATCAGCTGAAGAAATTTTAATGTCTTCCATGAGGAAGTCAGAGTGCCCCTGAGTGCAAGGCCTGGGGGGGGGGGTTGGTGGGTGCTAGCAAGGTGGCTACTGTGAACAACCATTCCTATATGGTCTCTCACAACAAGGGTGCGGTTATTGAAGGTTTGTCTGCCATTCTGCCTTGCTTCATTCAGGGCATCCATTTGACTCTGGCAAATGTCCATTTTAACAGGGCTCAGGCCCTCATTGGTGAAGATGACGGTTCCCTTCAGCTTCCAACGATTGTGAAAAGCAGCATCACGGTCAGAAAAGTGTGCAAGGATGTCTCAGGATCTTTGGCTATTCATCTTGCCGATACGAATGCTCAGTCTGTCATCTAGTAGGGTTGTGATAGTTTGTTGGCAGTTTTCCCAAGTCTCCCCTGAATGTTCTGGAACACCAGAGAAACATAAGTTACTACGTCGACTCTGGTCGTTCAGGTAGTATAATAGTGTCTTGGTCTTGCTCAATTCATTTTATTAATTAATTAATTTTTTTTTTTTAATGTAAGAAAGAAGGAACCAAAGGCCATGAGCCCATAAACCATTCCATCCAAGAAAAAAACAAAAACAATTTAAAAAAAAAGCCAAATTCAAGATCCGTTCATTTCGGGTGCTTGGACACACTGCATCTGAAAGACTGGAGATCACAGGAAGTAGGAAATACAGACGGAGGGAGATAGTTCCAGAGTTGACCTGTTGCATAAATGAAGGACTAGATGTAACAGTTAACTCTTGCATTAGAGAGTTGGGCAGAAAAGGGATGAGAGTTTGTTGTCAGATGGGTGCTATGCACCATCATAACAGTGGAGGGATGCAAGTAGACAGTTCAGAGAAGCAGTGACCAATGAAGCAGCAATAGAAAAGAGATAAAGATGCAACAGTGCGGCGATGAGACAGAGGTTGAAGGGTGCCAGTAAGAGGAGGAGAGCTGAGACAAAAGGCCTTTGACTCCACCCTATTGAAAAGAGCTGTATGAGAGTTGTACTCTACATAGTGGCAAATAAAACCCATTTATAAAGTCAACAACTGTGCAGGGGTAAAGCAGGTACAGAGTCAGCTTATCACACCAAATCTCTTGGAGGCAGATATTACCAGGGACATAATATGATCATTCCACGATAAATTCCGAGAGAATGAAACCCCATGTATGCTTAAGGATAATGCAGGATTGAGCTGATGAGTTTCCCGTGAATGTTGGTGTGCATCAGGGGTCAGTTTTGAGTCCCTTGTTGTTTATCATGGTGCTTGAAGCCCTCTCACGTGACTTCAGAGATGGACTCCCATGGGAGATGTTGTATGCTGATGATTTGGTGCTGATTGCTGAGAATGAAGGGGAGGCTGAGGAAAGATTTAAGAAGTGGAGAGATGGTATGGGGCACAAGGGCTTAAGGGTAAATGCAGATAAAACAAAAGTGATGATATCTAGGGTTGGTGGCGGTACAATCAGAGGAGAGGGAGAGTGGCCATGTGCAGTTTGCCACAAAGGTGTGGGAAGTAATTCCATCTTGTGCAGTGTCTGTGATAAGTGGGTGCACAAGAGATGTAGTGGTATTAGAGGTAGACTGCGAGATAATGCTGATTTCATGTGTGCGGCGTGTCGGGGAGAGCAGGAGGAGATTGTTAGGCGTGAGAGGGTTGAACTTGCAGGTGAGTCTCTTGAGTGTGTGGAGGAGTTTTGTTATTTGGGAGACATGTTAGGTGCCGGAGGTGGGGCTGGAGTTAGCTCGGTTGCTAGAGTGAGAAGTGGTTGGAAGAAGTTCAGGGAGCTGTTGCCTCTCCTGACATTGAGAGGACTCTCCTTACGTGCTAAGGGGTCTTTGTATGCAGCATGTGTTAGGAGTGTGATGCTGTATGGTAGTGAGACCTGGGCAGTAAAGGAAGAAGATATTCGCAGGTTCAAACGTACAGAAATGACAATGATTAGGTGGATGTGCAGTGCGTCCCTGCGTGCAAGGCCTGGGGGGGCTGGGCTTACGATAGAAGAGTTGAGAGGTAGGATGGGACTGGAGTGTATTGGTGTTGTGATGAGGAGAGGCAGGCTGAGGTGGTTTGGACATGTGGAGAGGATGGGGGAGGATAATTGGGTACAGAGGGTGAGAGGTGTTAATATTGGGGGAGGGGTTGGGAGGGGTAGACCGAGAAAGACATGGGATGAGGTCATTAAATGTGACTTAAGGGTTAAGGGACTGAATAGGGAGGCTGCCAGAGATCGAGCAGCATGGAGAGCCGCCATTAGGTGACCAAGGCCGACACATGCAAGCATGTTGGAGCCTTCAAAAATGAGCGATGAGCGATGAGTGAGTACTCCTGTGGAAGATTCTGCCAGGTTGATGGACGTAAGAACTGAGTCTTTGATGCATCAAAAACAACAAGGTTACTTTTACCCCAGTCAGAGATATAAGCCAAGTCAGACATTAGATGTGCCATAGCAACATCCCTTGTTTGCTGAAGTAGCTGTTGAGATGGACGTTGCGGGAACCGAATGGAAAGGTGAAGGGTGGAACCATCGGCGTAAGAGTGGATAAGATTAGATGTACAGCTTAGAATGTCATTGATGAATAAAAAGAAGAGAGTTGGTGACAAGACAAAGCCCTGAGGAACACCACTATTGATATATCTAGGAGAAGAATGGTAGCCATCTACAAGAGCAGCTACAGATCAACAAGAAAGGAAGCTATAGATGAAGTCATAAACAGAAGGATTGAAACTGTAAAAGGAAAATTTGGAAATTAAAGATTTATGCCAGACTTGATGGAAAACCTTTGAGATGTCATGTGCAATGGGAAAGCTCTCGACATAGTCCTGAAACGAGGACGACCAGGAGTCTGAAAGTTAGGTGAGAAGATCGCCAGCGGAGCGTCCCTGATGGAATCCATACTGACGATCAGAAAGAAGGTTGTGACTGGAGAAATGCTTCAGAATTTTTCTGTTAAGAAAAGACTTGGAAACTTTTGAGACACAGAATGTTAAAGTAATTGGGCAATAGTTAGAGGGCTGGAAATGGTCACCCTTCTTTGGGACTGGCTGAATGAGAGCAAACTTCCAGCAAGAAGGAAAGGTACAAGTTGACAGACAAAGACGAAAGAGTTGGTGGTTCTTTTCAGTGAGGACTTGGATTTTCATCACGGCATCATCTCATCTAGCTGAAGCAAGACCAGCGAGCGATTCATCCAGTCTTGATTGGGTGAACTCCAGGCTAGCTATGACATCGCTGATCTTCTTTTCAGCATCCCTCAATGAATCAGTGAATTGCCATTGAAGACGGTCTAGTGAATCATTTATATTTCTCCGCTGAATATCCAGTAAAGTCAATATTTCCTCTTTTTCCATATTCAACTACAGTGGATGTAGCAGTTGTCGTAACTCGAGGTTGTTACGTCACATGGTGCTGTGCACGTACAGATCCAGAAAAATTTGGTCAGGAGGGAAGGAGTATTTTTGCTTCACTTTCTGGGGCCTATATATGGCAAAGTCTAAAGTTCTACTTGTCACCTGGGCACAGAATACGATTCTCCGTATCTTACTGGAGTAGTCTACAGAGTGTGGAGTTTCTAGGGTACTGATATACACCACAAAAACAGTAGATAACAGGAGTTGAATGTGTGGCCGGGGGTGACCTCAGGGATAAGGGACTGAGTAGAGAAGCTGCCAGAGACAGCAGCATGGAAAGCCGCCATTAGGTGACCAAGGCCAACGCATGCAAGCATGTTGGAGTCTTCAAAAACAAAACAAAAAATGAAAGAAAGTGAATTCTGTGATTAGTGAACTCCATGGTTGGTAGGGGATTACAGTAACCATTACATCTGCGCTGTACTTCAGTTTCCTCACTTCTACATTTTCACATCTCTTTCCAAACTACAGGTAATCCTCAGTTTAACGACGTAACTGGTTAGGTAAAAACCCGTTGTTAGGCGGGGTATCGTATACTGGGGTAGATTTAACATGTAAAATAATGGGATACGTTTTTAGCCTTGGGTTTCCACCCAAACCAACTCCAAAACCCACCCAAATGAGCCCAAAAACAAGTTTGAAGCCAATATAAATGGCCTAACAACTGTAAAAGAAGCTAACCTAAGCCTAACACCTGTTCAATACCTTACCAAAACCAACAAATAAAATCTGAAAATCGTCAAATATGTCTGCAAAAAATCAAGCTTAGTAAACTGTACCCCGAAATGATGCTGTTCACCCCACCTATGGCTAAAACACATTAATCTATGTCTAAAAACAGTTTATAAATCAACCTAAACACAGTCTAAAATATAATCAAAATCAGTAAAAAAAAAATCGTTTGGCCATTGTTAGGAAGGGTATGGTGGTATTTCTACCCAATCACTAAGCCAGGGTATCGCATCTAGGGGTACCATATATCGAGGAATACCCATTTCCTGGTTTCAGGGTTGCTTACAGTAATTTTTCTTCCAAAATCATCCTTTACCTCTTTCCTTTCTCTCTGTCCTAGTCTCTTTACATGTTCATTACTCTCAACATACTGTATTCCCTCCATCTTTCATCTGAACTCCTTTTTTGCATCCAATCTAGCAACTTCTTTATCTTTTCCTTCACTGCTCTTTCAGCCTCAACATCCCATCATATTGTACTCTTTTTACTAACCATTACCACTGCAACAATACACATAGCATTTGCATTTCTAACTGAACACTTCCTGCATGCACTCCACAAGATTTCCAAGTTCATTTGCTCCCACTTCAAAGGCCTGAACTCCTCCACTACCTCTAGCTAGTATTCATTTGCTACTGCATTGTGTTTCATTTCTCCACATTTGGTCTTTCACCCCTAGTGCTTGCTTGCTTTATCAATGCTACTCTCTCAGATTTTTACTACAATCATATGCCTAGACCTGTTCCATTTTTTAAACTAAAAAAACAGAGGAGGGGGTCCCTAGTCCCCTCACCCCGCCCCTTTTAGTTGCCTTTTATGACACACAGGGAATATGGTGTTTGAAGGAGGAGGCTGTAGCACGGGCCGAACAGGGTAGTACTCCCGAGGGGAATGGGAATGCTGGTGATAGGGAGAGCTGGAGCTCCTGTTTCACTAGCTACCTAACCATCCCCCTTTGCTGACCTTTACAGTGTGACAGTAACATGGAGAATAGACCAGCATACTCTCCCAAACATTTCCTCTAACTATCCTATGCACTACACCACATGCACTTTACATATTACACAACGTATCCCACTATGTTACAGGGGTTGACGCCAGCAAGGGCATGCGGCCAGAAAACTTTGCCCCCACTACCTAGTGGCGGACTTTGGGGGTAGGCTTGACTGGGGTTCCGCCGGCATAGATCATGGGTCCGGGGCGAGATGGGGCTCAAACCTGTGCTAGAGGGTACAGGGCATTGCGGTTCCCAGGCTGCCGCTTCCGCTCAATAGAGAGGGGCCCGAACCTGGGAGTAGCGCCCCAGACGGCTGCCCTATCAGTGGGTGTATAATGGCGGGGCAGTTGCAGTGCCAAGCCGTGCTTGGAGGGTGTCTCTGCAGCTGTCCTGGCAGGGTGCACCGAGGCCACTACCACAGCCACTGGTAAGCTGGTGGGCTAGGGGTCCCAGATCCATTGCCTGGACCTGGGTCTGTGCAATGGGTCGGGCCTTTGGAATGTTTACCCCCCTTTATCTTACCGACTATGAACTACAAAAACAAGCACCAAAGCAAGCCTGAGGACAGCAAATCACCCAGGGGGTTTAGGGTGGGTTCGTGGAATGTGGGAAGTTTGAGAGGAAGAGCAGGGGAAGTCGTTGAGGCATTCAGTAGGAGGTGGGTGGATGTGGCATGTTTGCAGGAAGTCCGGTACAGGGGTGGATCAGCCAGAAAGATTGTTGGGAAGGATTGCTACTATAAGTTGTTTTGGCAGGGGGGAACTGACGGATATGGGGGTGTGGGTGTGTTGGTTGCAGAGAAATGGGTGGAATATGTCATGAATGTTATGAGAGTAAGTGATAGGATATTAGTAGTGAAAATTTTG
>JAGKTI010007550.1:0-33290 GCA_018397915.1 Birgus latro
AAGTATGTTAGGTGTCATGTCAGATAACCATTAATTCAAGAATCAAGTATGCCATTAATCTCTCCCAAATTGTTCTTTACTGTACAGTTCAGACTACCAAGTGGGAATATTTAGGCATCCTTTGCTAACTGAAGTATTTGAAAATACTGATGTTTTACTCTGAGTCTCATATGGCCTGGTTAATTCAAATACAGTACACTCATGCCTCACTCCAGTCATATGATGCTTCCTCTTGTTGCTTATATGCAAGTTGGTCAGTCATGGTTAGTTATACAGTAATATAGTGGAGGGAAATAGTTACAGAATGAAGAGACCTTAATCTTCCCAGTTCTTGGACGATTGACATAGTGTGAATATACCAGGAAGATAGGATTTAACAGAAACACACATGATAAAATCACAGTGTAGTTGGTGGCCAGGAAAGATGGAGAGAGTATTTGTAACTGGAGGCTGTGTTGGTAATTAAATTTTAACTATGAATGTTTGTGGGGCTAAGGAAATAGTTGAAAAAAATCTGTATAAGCAGTGAAGGACTTCTGTTTTTGTACAAATAGTTGCAGTGTGAATTAATTGCCTTGGAGAAATTTCTTATTAAAAATTTTAGGTAAATTAAATGTGTGAAGTTGTCTTACTTTCCTCATAGTTATTGACATTTTTCAGTTTCTCTTCATGGCAAAATAATGTTACAGAAGCTGAATAATATACCTTCCTGTGATTTGCCAGAATTTTTGGTTTGTACTGTGATTTTTTTTAAATTTTTGCTGTGAGTTTTAGGTGAATAGTTTTATATAACAGTAAAGCACAGTAAATACATGCTTAGATTTAAAAATGGAACTATTTTAAAAAGAGGTGCAAAAGTACACAAACAAATATGCTAAACTATTTAAAAAGATAAAGGATGAAAGAAGTTAAATGGAAGAGAAATTCAGTGCAACTGGAAAGAATATACGGTGCTGAAATGAATGGGAGTGGTAAGAGTACAGTGATGGCAAACATGACTGATTTGGTGGTGCACAAGGAAGGAGTGTGTTTGCGAATGTTTTTGGAAGGGGAACAAAAATATACAAATGAATTTATCAAAATGGTAAACGGATGCTTTACTTTAAGCAGTAGAAGGACCTTACCAATTCATTTCATATTCCTTCAGTTTTTTCTCTCTTTTTCTGACAATTTTCAGGGTGGCAAATTACCTTTTCCTGCTGAAAAAGTTGAAAAGTTTCAACTTTTTATCATCACTTTCCTTAAGCTGTACCTTACTCAACATACTCAAAAGTGGTTTTTATTTCCCAACATCCCAACTGAAGGGTAAGTTATATTAAATTATTAGGTACTGTTAAGCAAGGTTAGGTTAGGTTAGTTAAACTTAGAATAGGACAGTCCCCTCTGCCATTATGGCATACCAATCAAACATGTTGACACAACGGAACATAGAAAGAAAAGAAAAAAAAAAAAGGGCAGCTGGAACGAATATACAAAAACAGGGATGAATGGGAATGGTGAGAGCATTGTAGTGTCAGGCATGATAGAATTTGGTTTGAGAATGTGATAATGGTAGAAATGAATAATGTGAAGAGACTGAAGAATGAGAAGGCTGTAGGTGGAATTGTTTGATGGAATGCCCACCCCGACAACACCCACCCCACGGAGGGGCAACGGACAGGGACACGAAACACCCACCCCAGGAGGAGGCCACTGGGAGGCGCATAGGGTGCCCGGAGGCTCAGGGTTAGACGGGCCTACGTCCCCCACTACCTTGCGCCCCTCCCACTGTCAACCAACACCACCCAGGGAATGCCGACCCGGCAGACTAGTTACCATCCGGGCCAACACTTGCCAGGTTTGGGGTGGGGCTTGTACTACAGCCTCAGACAGCACCAAGGTGATGGCTACCGCCTGCACCAGGAAAGAGATGGCCACCAACTACTCTGCAGCTGCATCCCCCCCCTCTGCAGGACCAGCTGATGGCCACCACCTGCACTTGGGAAGAGACGACCACCACCCACTCTTCGCCTGCAATCCCTCTGGGAAACAGGACCTCGGTGACTGCCACCACCGCACTGGCAGGAAAGAGATGGCCACCGCCCGCTCTGCACCTGCTGTCCTAGGGACCTTGGCAACAGCCACTGTCCGTGCCAGGGAGGGAATGGCCACCACCTGTCCCTCATCCCCCATCCCCTGTGACACCCCCCAAGGAGGAGCCTCTGCTGGGACCATGGTGACGGCCACCGCTCGCACTGGCAGGAAGGAGACAGCCACCGCCCGCTCTGCATCTGCTGTTGCAGGGGCTAGAGGAACCTCAGCAACAGCCACTGCCTGCACCAGGGAGGAAACGGCCACTGTCCGTCCTTCATCCCATACCCCTGTGACTTCCCCCATGGAGGATGTCTCTTGCTTGCCTCAACCCTCCAGAGGCCGAGCAGGACACCCCTTTCTCTCTCCCCACGGAGGCAGCTCCCAGGAGGAGCTGCATCTGGAGGAGTTTCTGGCGAGGCCCCATTGTGAGCCTGAGGATTCGTGCTTTGCACCCAGTGCCCCGACGACACCCCCTGCTGTTAGGCTTCTGGAGAGAGGGATATCGCAGGCAGCACCTGATGGCAACCCAGCCCAAGAGAGACCGCAGCCCTTGGACTCCCAGGGGCGTCCCCAGGGCGTGACATCCCCAGCCCCATCAGACGGCGACCTGTCTTCAAGAGTGGGTGCAGGCAAGCACACTTGCCCTCCCTATTCAGTCCCAGTCCCGAGGACCGAACTCCCCACCATGGCCCCACTAGGGAAGGGCCCCTCTCCACACCGCCCAGCAGCCCACTCTGGACGACTCGGCCCCTGGCAGTGGTCCTGTGCCCCCTAAGGGAAGGCATACCTGATAGGACCCCTCCCACACCTGGCCAACACCTGTAAGCAGCCCAAGACTTCAGTAGCCCCAGTTAGAGTCCTCCTGTCCTGATAGTGACTGAAATCTGTATGGTGTATTGTGTTAATATCATATTCATATTGTATTTGGTGTTGTATGAATATAAGGTAATATACATGTAAGGTTGGTTGACCAGAGTTTTTATGCCCTGTTCCTCTAGTTGTATGCACTAGACCCGGTCTAGAAAAGAACCTCACATTAGTTGCACATGGTCAAAGGATAAGTAGTTGAACTTTGAACACATCGCATAACACTCGTGGCTAGCAGTGGTTCTTGATCTGGTCAGCAGCAATGAGGAACTAAGGGAAAATATAGCATAATGGCCAAAGTCCCCACGTGCAGTTAGCTAAATTCAACCCCAAGCAATGTGATATTAACACACAGCTATCCGTGATCAAGCCACTCCTGGACATAGGATTTTAAGATGACAGGCAGAAGATAGCAGTTACCCTGCCTCACCTGGGTAAAGGAGTGGCAAGTATCGCGCCCAAGATCATCCCGGAGCTGACATGGGCAAATTTCACCCAAACCATGACCCAGGCAGTAATGCCATCCTTGGGGAAAATCATAGCTTTGTCACAGCTAGACACCCTCACCTACAGCAGCAACCTGGAAGACACACACATCCAGGCCAGGTGGTTCGTCACCACCATTACCCAGAGACCAGCGCAGCTACCCGGGCACAACACACATTCAATACATTGTTGAGGATCCTCCTCAGCATCAGCAGAGAACACTTTACGATATATGACCCAACGGGAGACCTCAACAAAGACGTCCAGCTAACGCCTCCTAGCTGCCCACTCCACCCCACTGCACATTGGCGCAGTCAATAAATTCTCTTCAACAACACCCACCATACCCAGGGCACATCATACCAAAAGACACCCCACCCCCAAGGAAAATATTAATATCTTCTCCATTAACCCCTGGAAATTCTGTGTCTGCAGCCACAGATGCCGTATCCATGACATATATAAACAGCTAGAAGCTGCCTGGCGTGTAACAACCACCCACGGGCGCCTAAAAGTCTCATCACTAGACGACGAGGGTGCTGAGGACAACACATCTTATGCCGATTACTCTGATCCTCGGGGAAGCAGAGCTCGACGAAGAAGGCGCCCAGGACGCAGAGCTCGACGAAAAAGATGCCCCACACCGCCCCCGCACCTCCCCACATTAGCAGGGGACACCTCACAAAAATATCGCCCCCCCAGTCTAAAACAAGATGAAACTGAACGGGGTGAAAGTGAGGCCGCTGGTTGATATGGGAGCGGCCAGATCCTGTCTCTATCATCATTTTTACTCCTGCCATGCCTCGATTTTTGGCCCACTCCTCCCCACTTCAGCTCACCTCATAGATGCGGAGGATAGCCCCCCTGCCTATACGTGCGGAAACCTAGGCTCTGCATGCCAACATTCATCAAAATGTGTCAGCTTAGCACCAATTCATTATCCTCGACTCAACCGGCCATGCCTGCGATGGCTACTTGGGGTTGGACCTCCTGCAGAAATTACACACCAGCATAGACTGTCACAAGAGATTCCAAAAGTCGTCAGACCCCCCCCTTAGCCACACTGTATATGCACTCCCACACCCTTTCCCTCATCTCACTCTCCTCCCGCTATGTTTTCCACCTTACCCTCTCCTATTCCTAACCTTCCTGCTCCTTCACACACCACTTTCCCCACTACCATTTCCTCCTCCCTTCCTATTCTCCCTCAGCACAAGGCCTGCCTCCACCTTAACAGACCCACCAGAACCTCTACCGTATGCTCCCCTAACCTACCTTCTGACACCATCTTTTCCTGTCTATTGTCTCCCACCTATCGACCCTCATCACCCACCTTAGGGCAGGCGGTAGCTCGATCGGTAGAGAGTTGGCTTGCGGTCACGTGGGACCCAGGTTCGAATCCTCGCTGGTGCAGGGAACAATTTAAGGATTTGAATTTCATTAAATCAGGCTTTACTGATCTACCAGAAGACCCGCCGACATGTCGTAAAAATGACCCCGCTAATACCAATACACCAGTCCTGTATGAGACAGCCCTAGCATGTATTCAATATGGACGGTGGGTGTTAAGCGCCGAAGTGGTGACATGTAGATTGTAGGAGGATAACTGGGCCTTGATAGCAGGCTGTGAAGCCTATGCCCAGAGTCGGACAAAAAAAAAAAAAAAAAAAAAAACGCCACCTTCCGGCCACATCACACCGATTCTCCGATTCTCCCACCCAGCACACCGCACCACCACTCACTTCCCCTGCCAACACGACTCATATGCCTGCTGAATCACGCCCTCCTCCTCATCCTCACCCACTTCCTCTTACAGTAACAGTCACCTCCCCCACCCCACCCTCAACCTGCTTCTCACCATCTTCACAGACCCCCAACCCATCCTCAGCAACCTCACCTGATGCCTCACCCCCTGCCACCACACCGCCACCGCAGACCCAGCCACCCAACCAAGAGAGCCCCCACCCACCCACGGGCACCTCACCACACCTCCGATGCTACATGCCACTAGCTGCCACCCCTACACCCACGGTCTTTTTCCCCACACTCCCCTTGCTCCATAACCACGACCTGTGCCAAACTACATACCAGCTCTTTGTCCCCCACCCCCACCGCCATCACCACTCCACCTCACCCGGACTCCATCACCCAAACAATCAACCACCCACCTGTGCCCAGCCACCAAACCACGTGGCCCCACCTCCTCACCACCCACACCTGTCCTCACCATCACCACAACCAGATCCAGCCACCTCTCCTGCCCACCAGCAGGTATGCAGCCACACCCTCACCCACACTCCCAACATCACCCACACCACCAAAACCTCCCAACCCCACCCCCTACACACCCAACACATCTCCTATAACACTGAGAATACATAGTATTCAACCAGGAGACATCGGCCACTCACCACCACCAGAGATGAAGATACGCTGAGTAACCTGGACCCCTGCCCATGGGAAACATCAGTGCATCCGTGGGACGCCTCGCCTCCTCCGGGAGACACCACAGACCTCCACTCTCTACATCACCTATGCACCACATCAACAACCAAACGTGACCACCCACCAATGGACCACCCTCCTCCACCACCTCACACCGACCAGCCGGACCACCACCTCACAACTACCACCTCCAGCCACGGGGACATGACTTTTTCCCCCATGACGGGAGTGAAATGCCCATCCCGACAACATCCACCCCACGGAGGGGCAACGGACAGGGTGATGAAACACCCACCCCCAGGAGGAGGCCACAGGGAGGCACATAGGGTGCTCAGAAGCCCAGAGCTAGGCAGGTCTACATCCCCCACTACCTTGGGCCCCTCTTACCCTCAACCAACACCACCCGGGGAACGCAGTCCCAGCAGACTAGTCTCCAGCCAGGTCAGGATGGAGCTTGTACTACAGCCCCAAACAGCACCCAGGTGATGGCCACCGCCCACAGCAGGAAAGAGATGGCCACCGACTGCTCTGCAGCTGCATTCCCCCCTCTGCCCGACCAGGTGACGGCCACCAGCCACACTTGGGAAGAGACGGCCACTGTATGCACTTCGTCTGCAGTCACTCCTGGGAGCAGGACCTCGGTGACGGCCACCGTCTGCACCAGTAGGCAAAAGACGTCCACCGCCTGCTCTTCACCTGCAGTCCCTCTTGGGAACAGGACCTTGGTGACGGCCACCACCTGCACCGGCAGGCAAGAGACAGCCACTGCCCACTTTTCGCCTGCACTCCTTCTGGGGGACAGGACCTTGGTGATGCCCACCACCCGCACCGGTAGGAAGGAGACAGCCACTGCCCGCTCTGCACCTGCTGTCCCAGGGGCTAGAAGAACCTCGGCGACAGCTACTGCCTGCGCCAGGGAGGGAACAGCCACCGTCTACCCCTCGACCCCTACCTCTGTGGCTTCCCCCATGAAGGACATCCCTTGCTTGCCTCACCCTTGCAGAGACCGAGTGGGACACCCCTCTCTCTCTCCCCATAGAGGCAGCTCCCATGAGGAGTTGCACCTGGAGGAGATCTGGTGAGGCCCCGTCATGAGCCTGGGGATTCGTGCTTTGCAGCCAGTGCCCTGACGACCCCCCTGCTGCTGGACTTCCAGAGGAAGGGACGCTGCAGGCAGCACCTGATGGCAACCTGGCCCAAGAGAGACCACAGCCCTCGGACTCCCAGGGACATTCCCAGGGCGTGACCTTCCCAGCCTATCAGACGGTGACCCGTCTCCACGACTGGATGCAGGCAAGCTTGCCTACACTGCCTATTCGGTCACAGTCCCGAGGACCGAATTCCCCACCAAGGCCCCACTAGGGAAGGGCCCCTCTCCACGCCACCCAGCAGCCCACTCCGGACGACTCGGCCCTTGGCAGTGGTTCCGTGCTCCCTAAGGGAAGGCACACCCGATGGGACGCCTCCCACACCTGGCTAGCACCTGTAAGCAGCCCGAGACTTCAGTAGCCCCAGTTAGAGTCCTCCTGTCCTGATAGTGCTTGAAGTCTGTATAGTATATTGTGTTATTATACTCGTATTCGGTGTTGTATGAATAGAAGGTAATGTACATGTAAAGTTGGCTGACCAGAGTTTTTGTGCCCTGTTCCTCTAGTTGTATGCACTAGACCTGGTCTAGAAAAGAACCCCACGTTAGTTGCATGTGATCAAAGGGCAAGTAGTTGAACTTTGAATGCGTCGCTTAACATATAAAGAGATTCAATATACTGTACTGGGCAGAAGAGAATGCAATATTTTGAGAAATATGTCATGCCTGAATGAGTGTAGCGGAAAAAAAAAAAAAAGGGTCTCTGCAAAGTTGAAGGTGATGAAAGTAAGTGTAAAAAGTATCATGAGAAGTCTGCAAAATTGCAGTCTATGCAAATTGCGTAGATGAATAAATATAAAGGGGCATCAGCTGTCTGCCTACGAGACGTAGTATTGAACAACCTCTTCCTACAAGCAACCTCTTCATCGCTCCAGTTGTAGTTTAAAAGGTTCATCTTGCAATGCGCAATGTCTCGGAAAGTACTGGAACATGAAGCAGGACCATCACCCGTCTCTTTGCAAATATCTTCGTATCTTGTTCTATACGGATACCATATTTATGTAACTAGTTTTTACCTTAACATTCACGAAATGCATTTGCAATTTTTAAAAGTGTTTATAATTTTTTTTTTTGTGTAATACTATATTTATGGATGCTAGGAGACTGGTGTTACACGTTTATGATCAAACTACTGATACGTGCACACAGCCCAGTCATTGACTTCTACTATTCCGAAGATACCAGTGTCTCTTAGTGCGGTGATCCAGGCAACTTCACCTCTTATTTCCACGAACGCTTATCCAGCAGACTTGTACATGAAATGCAGAACACCAAAAACAAAACAAGATACGTGGCGAAATACTGAAGTACCGCATAGACCTTACCTGGGTGAGATACCCACCCCAGGAGAAGTCACCCAAGGAGCAGAAATGAGCTGCGTGGGCTCCGTGCAAGACGGGCGAACCTGCATCTTTCCTGCACGCCCCTCTCGTGCTCAGGTAACTCGCCACGGAGTTCACAGTCATGGCGAATTACTTTACACCCCCGCTGGACCAGCCCTCACAAGGTTCAGGGTGGGGCTAACTCTTTAGCCCCAGACAGCATCCCAGAAACGGTCACCAGCTGCTCGCTTGCTGCTTCCCTCCCTCAGTCATACTGGGTGACAGCCACCTTGCTGCACACAGGGAGGAGACAGCTACCTTACCCCCCTCGTTCTAACTCCATAAAAGGAGGAAAGGTGACAGCCACCTTGCCACACTTACTCACAATGGGTGACAGCCACCATGCCGCTCACTTGGAGGAGACAGCCACCTTGTTGCCCTCGCTTTAATTCCATAAAAGGAGGAAAGGAGACAGCCACCATGCCACACTTACTCACACTGGGTGATTGCCACCTTACCGCGCATGGGGAGGAGACAGACACCAGCCGCCCTCGCTCTAACTCCATAAAAGGAGGTCAGGTGATGCCCACCTTGCCGCACCTACTCACACTGGGTGATGGGCACCTTGCCTCACCTACTCACACCAGGTGACGGCCACCTTGCTGCACACGGGGAGAAGACGGACACCAGGCGCCCTAGCTAACTCCATAAAAGGAAGAAAGGTGATGGGCACCTTGCTGCACTTACTCACACCGGTGACAGCTACCTTGCCGCACACGGGGAGGAGACAGCCACCTTGTCTCCCTCTCTCTAACTCCATAAAAGGAGGAAAGGTGACGGTCACCTTGCTGCACCTACTCACACTGGGTGACGGCCACCTTACCACACCTACTCACACCGGGTGACGGCCACCTTGCCGCACCTACTCACACCGGGTAACGGTCACCTTGCCACACCTACTCACACCGAGTGATGGCCACCTTGCTGCATGCGGGGAGGAGACGGACACCAGCCGCCCTCGCTCTAACTCCATAAAAGGAGGAAAGGTGAAGGCCACCTTGCCGCACCTAGGAGACGGCCACCTTGCCACTTCACCAAAAGACGTAAAAGAAAGGGTGACAGTGGTTACCCTCCCCCTCTCTCCCAACAGGGACGTCCTTCCCCTAGAACAACAGTTGGAGGAGGCCTGGCAAGGACACCTGGTCCCTTGAGCTCGACTCCCGGCTCCCCCAACCTCTGTCAGACTTTGCCACGCCGAGCTGCCACAGCCCACACCTGACAGGCCCAGTGGCGAGACTGCAGCCCTAGGACCAGCCGAGATGTCTCCAGGACCCTGGGGCGTGACCTTCCTAGCCCCACCCGATGACCTGTTGTCCGGCGGAGTAAGCACAGGTAAGCGCGCCTACTCTCCCTGTTCGGGCCCAGCCCCTAGGCCCAAGACCCCGGACCCCTCAGGAAGGGCGTCCTCCTACCACGGCCCTCAGACCACTACCAGACAAGACGAAGGCCCCCAGACGCCCCGACGAACCAAGGCCTCCTGATGCAGGCCACTGGCCAGGGCCCTCCACTTCCACCAGGCTTCACCCTGTAGCAAGCCCCAGTCACACACTCCTGTTGCCGAGTCCTCCGGCCCTGTCTACCTGTGTGCAATATTTTCTTGTAAAGTGTGCCCTGTGTATTGTCTCAGTATTGTAATTTATGGTAATATATGTGTAAGGTTTGTTGCCCTGAGTTTTTATGCCCTGTTCCCATTGACTGCCTCAAAAGAGCCCAACCCGGTCTAGAAAGAGGACCCCGCTTCAGGCTCCGTGTCTAAGGGACGAGAAGTCGTACCCTTATGCACGTAGCATAACACTGGTGGCAGCGGTGGGATCTTGACCCAATAAATGGTAACGGGAACAGGGAAACTTTGGCAAAATGGCAACAAAACCACACGTCCAGATACCTAAATTTGACCCTGAGCAATATGACATCCACACATAATTGGAAATAGTAAAACCACCGCTAGACATAGCCTTCGAGGACAGACAGAAAATAGCAGTAACGCTACCACTTCTGGGCAAAGGAGTAGCCACAGTGCACCCAAAATCGTCCCGGAGTTAACATGGGCAGAATTCACCAAACTTATGACTCAAGCAGTCACTCCCTCGCTAGGGAAAGTCGTAGCTTTAGCACAGTTCGATTCTCTCACCCATGACAGAAACCTCGATGACACACTCGTCCAGGAATGGCAACTCGTCACTGCCACATACCCGAGGTGCAACAAGGAAACCCGGGAGCAACATGTCTTCAATTTACTGGTCAGGATTTTCCCTAGTGCTGTTGGGGAACACTTCAAAATTCTTGACCCAACGGGAGACCTGGATAAAGATGTCCAGCTCGTATGTCCCTTCCTGGCTTCCTGTGCTACCCCACAGCAGATTGGCACTGTGAGCAAATTCCCCATTCAAAAAGCAGTGCCATCATGCACCTCTCGCCCACCTCCAGTCTAGCCAAGCCCCCCACCAACATCCTCCATCCCCAAGGCCCACTTCACGCAAGTGCCCCGATACAAGAGACATCAATTGGATTTTCATCATCCCATGGGAGTTCACTGCATGCAGCAACAAATGTCTCCTCCACGACATCAGGGAACAACTTAAAGCTGCTCGGAAGAAATCCACAACCCAGGGACGCTGTAAGATCTCGATCTCGGCCGTAGAGGATGAGGGCATCAAGAGCGAAACCCCCACAGACAACCACTTAGACCCCGGGGGAATGGAGCCCGAGGACTATATGATGCACCACAGCAGCTGGATTTTTAGGATTGCCCTCACACCTCCCCACAGTGGCGGGGACCACCTCACAGAAATATCACCCCCCAGTCTACAAGATGAGACTGAATGGGGTAAAGGTAATACGGGAGCAGCTAGATCTTGCCTATAGAGTCATTTTTACTCTATTCACTGTTTGACCTTCGACCTGCTTTTCCCCACCTTAGCTTGTCTTGTGGATGGGGGAGATGGCCCTTGCCCATATGTGGGGAAACTCGGGCCCTATGTGCAGACACTCACCAAAACGTCTCTGCACTGCACCCTTTCATCATTTTCGACACCTTTTGCCGTGCGTATGATGGATACCTGGGGTTGGATTTCCTTCAAAAGCTCCAGACAAGCATCGACTGCCACCGGCGTCGGCTCCAGTTTAACAAACCTCCGGACTCCAGCCCCCAACCCATCTGCACATGCATGCCCCCCCTCCCCTGCCTCAGCTCCATCCCCACCCCTTGCTCCCTAGGGTTCCTGACCCCTTGTTCTCTCTCTTCCCCCCTCTCCCCCCTGCCCTCACCTTCCCTGCTACCATCTCCTCCACCCTCACCATCACCTCTCATCATGAGGCCTGGTTGCAACTAAACAGGCCATCAGGAGCCCCCATTCTTTTTTCTCCCTCCTTACCCCCCCCAACCCTTTCCTTCTGCCTACTCCCCCCCCCCCACCCCCCCCCCCCCACTGCAACACGGTGTGCATCGCCAACCTCTCCACCACCCCTCTTACCCTACCAAAAGGGTTAGTCATGGGAGAAATGCAGGAGGCCAAGCCCTGCATACCCCCTTGTGCCCCCGCCCCCCTTCCTCCCCTACCCTCCTACCTCTCTCCCCGCCAAACAGAGCCTATGCCACCTACTCCTGGATTTTCAGGACTTATCTGCCTCAGGACTGACTGATATAGGCCACACCACCATCCTGGCCCATGAGATCCACACCAAAGAACCACCAATTTGCCATCCTCCTCGGCGAAAGAATCCCCACCAGCGAGCTGAGGAGGACCGGCAGGTCCAGGAAATGTTAGATGCCGTGTGTCATCTTGCCCTCCACCGGCCCGTGGTCCTCCCCCGAAAAAGAAAGACGAGTCAATGAGATTCTGTGTGGACTACCGACACCTCAACGACATTACCACCAAGGATGCCACACCCCTGCTCCGAATAGATGACTCCCTCGACTCCTTGTACGGAGCATCATGGTTTTCCACCTTGGGCCTCCAATCAGGTTATTGGCAGGTCCCAGACCACCCCGACGACATAGGGAAAACTGCCTTCTCCACCAGCAATGGGAGGCAATATGAGTTTAACGACCTGCCCTTCAGACTCTGTAACGCCCCTGCCACCATCTCACGTCTCATGGAGTCCGTCCTTAGTGGCCTCACGCGGGAGACTTGCCTTGCATACTTAGACAACGTCATTGTTTTTAGCAGGACCTGGGCCGACCACCTCCACCCCCTCAAGCAAGTCTTCCAGTGGATCAGGCAAGCTGGGTTGAAACTTGAACAATCCAAGTGCGTCCTGACGGCACACTCCATTGCCTTCCTGGGCCACGTCATCTCCCAGGAAAGGATTGCCCCTGATCCAGACAAACTCCACACCATCGTGGACCTTCCTCTACCAAAAGACGTAACAGAAGTCCGAGCGTTCCTGAGACTAACCTTCTACTGCCGGAGGTTTGTAAAGGCTTCGCTGACACCGCTAAGCCCCTCCACGACCTAACTAAAAAGGGCGAGCCTTTCACATGGACAGAGGACAGAGTTACCGCATTCAACATGTTGAAGGCCAAACTTATCACCGTCCCCGTTGTTGCTTTCCCCGATTACAACCTTCCATTTCGCCTATACACGGACGTGTCACTCATCGCAATCGGCACCAAGCTAGCACAAGTACAAGAAGAATGGGAGTACATTATCGCGTATGCTGCAGAGCTCTCAACCAAGCCGGGAAAAACTACGCTGCCACCAAGCGAGAGTGCCTTGGGATAGTCTGGGCCCTGGAGCACTTCTGGGCCTACCTGTCTGGCACTAAGGTCACCATCATCACCGACCATCAGTCACTTCAATGGCTTCGCCAATCAAACATCCAGAATGCTCAGCTCATCAGATGGAGGGAGACAGTAGAAGATTTCCACTACGAAATCTCTTACTGACCCGGAAAACTCCACACAAACGCCGACGCTCTGTCCCGGCTTCTGGTGCAATCCATCCACTGAGTCCAAGCTGGTGCAACGATGGCGAAATCATAATCAACCAGACTGGATACCAGCCCATGTCTTTTCCAAACTCCATCAACAAGGCGATCACCTCTTTGCACAAACGGCCAGATCGTACTTGACCCTGAATCTGCCCGGGACACCTTAACCCATCTCCATTCTAACAACAGAATACACCTGGGCACAAAAAAATTACTGCAGGTATTTCGAGACACCTACTGGACCACAAGCCCCTCCAACTTGGCCCAACAAGTGGATCAAGCCTGCCGGGCCTGCGCCCTCGGGAAAGACATCACCCGCACCTCTGGCCCTGCTGGCAGAATCACAGCTCACAAACCCTGGCAACTCCTGGCCATGGACGTAGTAGGCCCCTTACTACCAAAAGACGGCTACCATTACATAACCACGTTCGTAGACAGCTATTCCAAGTTCTTCATTGCCTGTCCAGCCACACCACGCTGTAGCAGTAGCTGAAGCCCTCATCCACTATGTCTTCCCCTACTTTGGTATCCCGCAGGCACTACATTCTGACAATGCGCCGGAGTTCACTGGGAAAATATGGCAGGAGCTCACTACCATCTTCGGATACCAGATTTCCCACTCCTTTCCCTACTGGCCTCAAGGAAATGGAATATGTGAGAGGAGCCATCGCACACTCTTAAAGCAGGTGCTAACCCGAATACAAGAAACTACAGACGATCACTGGCCTGCCCACGTAAGGATCGTGCAGTGGGGACTAAATTCCTGCCCCAGAGACGACGGCATTCCCCCCACGAGCGTGTTTTTGGAGAAGCCCCTCTTCTCCTCCCCCTCAGACATCACCTCAAACCCCCGTCCAAGTCCCCAGTGTCCGACCCCCTTCACCACCTAAAGAACAGGTTACACCACCTGCAAAAGCACCAAGATCTGAAGCTGGACACCACCCCCACCAACCCCTACAAGCCAGGAGACACAGTTATGGTGGCCCAACTACCCACCCTGCACAAATTGGCCCCTTGCTTCACAGGCCCTTACACAATTACCCACATCCCCAATCCATACCAAGTCACCATTGATTATCATGACACCCCCTGTACCTACCGTAATAGACACATTAGACCATACACGGCGAACAAACCCCCGCCCGCTCCACCACCTACGTCCACCAGCCACACCACCACATCCTCCCCCTCAACCCCCACCTCTCCCTCCAATCCCTACTCCCTATGCCTTACCCCCTCCTCCTCCTCTACCTCATCTCCCGTCCCCTCCTCCTCACCTGCCGCCTCATCGCCCTGCTCTTCCCCCCCTACCCCTGCCTCCCCAGCCCCCGACACCGCATCACCTCACTCACACTTCTATGCTACCTCTCCTGAGCCGCATAGCATGCCGCATTCCACATCAGCTCACTCGCACACCTAAGCTACCTCTCCTGAGCTACATAGCGCGTCGCATTCCACAACCCTTAATCCACCACCCCTCCTCACACCACTGTGTTCTAAGCACCTCACACCTACCAAACAACCTACACCATCCCCTTCACGCTGCATTCCACTGGCAAAACCCCCTCCAACCCTTGCCACCCCACCATCTGCTCCATCCCCACCACCTCCACCACCAACCATCAATCACCGCTCCACATTCCACAGACCACCAAATTCCTCCCCACCTACGCCCAAACTCACCACCTCTGTAACCAGATCTGGGTGAGTCTCACGCCCTCCCCAGCGATACACCGCCACGCCCTCCCCCTCACCACCTACCACCCCGACACCACCAAACACCAACCAAGTGACATACCGCATTCACCAAGCCATGTGGAAAGCACAGCCACCTGCACTCCCAAGGGGCATCCCCAGCTCCTCCCCTGACCACTGGCATAAAATGCCAACACTCCCGGCAGTGGCTAGCATTCAGCCATGGTCCACCGTCACCACCACACCATCTCCAGCCATGAAGATCCGCTGTGTCACCTGGGTCACCACCACAGGCAAAAAAAAAAACGCATTTGGGGAACACTCCACCTACAACGCCTCCTCCAGGAATCATCCCAACCCTCAACACTATTCATTACTGTCACCAACAACTACCAACTGGACCCCTTCACCACCCACTGGACCTCCATGCTGCAACACCTCACACCACAACACTAGTCTGCCACCATTTATACCTACCACCTCTAGGCACGGGGATGTGACTTTTTCGCCACCGACGGTGGTGAAATGCAGAACACCAAAAACAAAACACAAAATACGTGGCGAAATATTGAAGCACCCCATGGACCTTAAGCGGGTGAGACATCCACCCCAGGAGAAGATACCCAGGGAGTGGAAATGAGCTGCGCAGGCTCTGTGCAAGACAGGCGCACCTGCGTCTTTCCCGCACGCCCCTCTCGTGCTCAGGTAACTCACCACGGAGTTCACAGTCACGGCGAATTACATCCCTGCCGGACCAGCCCTCACCAGGTTCAGGGTGGGGCTAACTCTTTAGTCCCAGACAGCATCCCAGAGACAGTCACCAGCTGCTCACTTGCTGCTTCCCTCCCTCAGTCATACCAGGTGATGGCCACCTTGCCGCACACGGGGAGGAGACGGCCACCTTGCTGTCCTCGCTCTAACTCCATAAAAGGAGGAAAGGTGATGGCCACCTTGCCGCACTTACTCACACCAGGTGACGGCCACCTTGCCGCACACGGGGAGGAGATGGACACCAGCCGCCCTCGCTCAAACTCCCTAAAAGCAGGTCAGGTGATGACCACCTTGTCACACCTACTCACACCGGGTGACTGCCACCTTGCTGCACAAGGGGAAGAGACGGACACCAGCCGCCCTCGCTCTAACTCCATTGAAGGAGGTCAGGTGACGTCCACTTTGCCGAACCTACTCACACTGGGTGACTGTCACCTTGCTGCACAAGGGGACACCAGCCGCCCTCGCTCTAACTCCATAAAAGGAGGAAAGGTGACAGCCACTTTTCCGCACCTACTCGCACCGGGTGAAGGCCACCTTGTCGCACACGGGGAGGAGATGGACACCACCCGCCCTCGCTCTAACTCCATAAAAGGAGGAAAGGTGGTGACCACCTTTCCGCACATAGGAGACAGCCACCTTACCGCTCCACCAAAAGACCTAAAAGAAAGGGTGACGGCGGTTACCCTCCCTCTCTCTCCCAACAGGGATGTCCTCCCCCTAGAACAGCAGTTGGAAGAGGCCTGGCAAGGACACTTAGTGCCTGGAGTTCTAGCCCTTTGGCTCGACTCCCGGCGGCCCCAACTCCTGTCAGACTCTGCCATGCCGAGCTGCCACAGGCCACACCTGATGGAGGCCCAGCGACGAGACCGCAGCACTAGGACCAGCCAAGACGTCCCCAGGACCCCTGGGCATGACCTCCCTAGCCCCACCCGACGATCTCCTTCCCGGCAAAGTAAGCGCAGGCAAGCACGCCTACTCTCCCTGTTTGGGCCCAGCCCCTTGGCCTGAGCCCCCGGATCCCTCAGGAAGGGCATCCTCCTACCACGGCCCTCAGACCTCTCCCAGACAAGATGAACAGCAGCAGCCTGGCCTCCTGATGAAGGCCCCCAGACGCCCCGAAGTCCCAAGGCCTCCTGATGCAGGCCACCGGCCTTGGCCCTCCACTACCACCGGGCCTCACCCTGCAGCAAGCCCCAGTCACACACTCCTGTCGCCGAGTCCTCCGGCCCTGTCTACCTGTGTGCAATATTATTTTCATGTAAAGTGTACCCTGTGTATTGTCTCAGTATTGCGATTTATGGTAATATATGTGTAAGGTTTGTTGCCCTGAGTTTTTATGCCCTGTTCCTATTGGTTGCCTTAAAAGAGCCCAACCCGGTCTAGAAAGAGGACCCCGCTCCATGCTCCGTGTCTAAGGGACGAGAAGTCGTACCTTTACACATGCAGCATAACAGTATACTATTCCACTTTTCATTACTGTCTTCAGAATGGCAAGCACGTGGTATAATTTAAGGCCATGATTAGGATTACTAACCTAAATTCAAGCAGCCGTAACCCCAATCACCCCTTTATGGTAGCCATAACTTAACCTAAATAACCTAACCTAACCTATTTTTAACATAGCTGAAAAACCAAACGTAATCCCTAAATTCTAGCGGTTTAACTGAATTGTAGCTTTATAACCCTATCCTAACTTTACCTAAACTGACCTGACCTAACCTGTTTCTAACTTAACTGAACCACCAAACAAATCTCTAAATTCTAGCTGATGTAATCCTAACCATAGTTAGAATTATGGTAGTCACCACAGCAGAAGCCTCGGACCAGGACTGACCAAAAGATGACGACTAAGGACCGTACAAAGGACTTGGTATAGATAGCGATGTAGAATGTAAGGAGTATAAATGATGAGGTGAAAGAAAGAGAGATTGTACAGGTGCTTGAGGGTGCGAAAGTGAATGTATGTGGATTAACTGAAACTAAATGAAGAGGTGAGAGTGTGAGAGAATGGGAGTATGAATGGGGTATGTGCACGGGAGTAGGTGAGAATGAGAGGGCAAAAGAAGGAGTGTGTATTGTTGTGAGTAACAGATGGAAGGAGAATGTAAAAGAGTATGGATCAGTTGGCTCAAGGATTGTGTGGGTAAAGAGTGAAAGTTGGACTACAGATGTGGGCGATTGTGTTCGTGTATGCGCCAATGCAAGATCGTGCAAAGAGAGCAAGAGAAGAGTTTTAGACAAAAGTGGAAGCATGCTTGGAAAAGTTTGAAAGGAATGAGGAGAGCAAAAGAAGAGTTTTGGACAAACATGGAAGCGTGCTTGGAAAAGTCTGAAAGGAATGAGAAAGTGTTTTTGTTTGGAGATATGAATGGAAAAGTAGGGAATGTGAAGGTGGATGGAGTGGTTGGTGAGTGGGGTGTGCCTGCAGAGATGGATGAGAATGGTAGTGCTTTAGTGGACGTGTGTGCTGGAAGGGGGTTGGTGATAGCTAATACCTTCTTCAGGCACAAAATGATCCATAGGTATACATAGCGAGTGATGAGAAGGGTGGATGGTGAACTGAATGAATGGAAGGCAATGATTGATTATGTGTGTGTGGATGAAAGGATGAGGTGTGTCATGGATGCAAGAGTATATAGAGGCTGGGGGAGTGGACTTTCGGACCACCACTTGGTGGTGGTCAAAATCAGAGTTCAAACAAAATGGATAAAGAGAAGAAGGGAAGGACCGGAAGAAGTAGTTCTTACAAGGAGGGTAGAAAAGTTACAAGAGGATGGAAAAAAAAGGCAGAATATAAAAGGGAAGTGGAAGAGCGACTGGGTAAATACAGAGTGGAGCAGATGGGGGACGTGGAAGGTGTGTGCAAGATATTCACAGAAGAAATCTGTGCAACATGTGAGCTGGTATGTGGGGTGAAGAGAAGACGAAAGAGGGGGCAGGGAACAGCATGGTGGACTGAAAGAGGTGAGAGAGGCTGTAGTACAAAAGAAGAAAGCATATAGTGAGTGGATGAGGAGCAGGGGTGTCGAAGAAGTTGAGAGACGGAAGAAAGAGTTATATGTAAAGAGGAGGAGAGAGGTGAAAAGATTAATAAGAGGGAGTAAGATGAGAGTGGATGAGGAATTTGAAAGGAATTTGAGTGCAAAGTGGAGGGAATGTAAGAAAATGTTCTGGAAAGAGGTAAAGAGAGTTAGACAGGGTGCCAAAGAAGTTAGTTGGGGAGTGAAAGATAAAAATGATAGATTACTAGTGAAGGGAGAAAACGTGAACAGATGGAGAGAACACTTCAATGAATTGTTGAACATAGAAAATGAAAGTAATGCAAGTATAAGTGGCTGGGAGAAGGAGGGGTGTGGGAAGAGAGGAAGGAATCAGTAGGATGGAAGTGGTGGAAGCGTTGAAGAAAGTTAAAATGGGGAAAGCCCTAGGAATTGATGAAGTGTGTGGTGAAATGCTGAAGTATGGGGGAGAGATAGTAATAGAATGGATATGGAAGGTGTGCAGATTGGCCTGGGAGGAAGGTAGAGTCCCGGAGGATTGGAAGTCAGGTATAAGAATTCCCCTGTACAAAGGAAAAGGGGAAAAAGAAGTGTGTGGCAATCATAGGGGCATTTGCCTTCTTAGGAAAAGTATATGGTAGGATACTTACTGACAGAGGTAGGGAAATAACAGAGGAATTAGTTGGAGAAGAACAGGGAGGTTTTAGGAAGGGATGAGGTTGTGTAGATCAGATATTCAGTCTTAGATCTTTAGTGGAAAAGTTTCTAGAGAAGGGAAAGAAGTTGTATGCAGCCTTCATGGATTTGGAGAAAACATATGACAGGGTGCATAGACAAGGATTGTGGAAAGTATTACGAATATATGGAGTAGATGGGAAGTTGTTGAAGGCCGTGAAGACTATGTATGAGGGTGCAAAGGCTGCAGTGTGTGTGGATGGTGAACTGAGTGAAAATTTCCATTTGAAGGTTGGATTGAAACAAGGATGTGTCATGTCTCCATGGTTATTCGATCGGTATATGGATGGGGTTACAAAAGATGTACAAGGTAGTGCAGTGGATGTTGGGGCAACGCTGGTGAGAGAGAGCAGTGTTTGGAAAGTCCCTGTACTGTTGTTAGCAGATGATACCGTGTTGTTAAGTGAAGACGTAGGAGAGTTGCAAGACTTGGTAGATGAGTTTGGGAGAGTGTGTAAGAAACGGAATCTAAAGCTGAATGTAGGGAAGAGTAATGTGATGGTCTTTGAGAGAGATGAAGTAAGTGAATATACAGTGAGGTTGGATGGGGAGGATTTGGAAAATGTGAGTGTGTTTAAGTACTTGGGTAGTGTGATGAGTAAGGATGGAAGTTTAGAGGGTGAAGTGCTTGAAAGGGTGCAGCAGGGAAGAAAGGTTGCTTGTTCCTTGAAACCAGTGATAAGAAACAGGGAAGTAAGCATGGAAGTGAAAATGTTGCTCCATGACAGTATTGTGATACCAACTCTAACATATGGAAGTGAAGCTTGGACCCTGTTGGAGGGACAGAAGTCAAGAGTGAGAGCAGTGGAAATGAGTTATTTGAGAGAAACATGTGGAGTCACATGGAGAGACAGACTGACAAATGAGGAGGTGAAGGAGCGTTGTGGTGTGGATGTGGATGTGATAGGAAGCATTAGGAGAAACACATTAAGGTGGTTTGACCATGTGGAGAGGATGGAGAGTGAGAGACTGACAAGGAGAGCATATGTGACTGAGGTGGAGGGGGGGAGAGGGGAGGGGAGGCCAAGGATGAGAGGGGGGGATGGAGTGGAGAGGTATATGAGAGACGGGGGTGTGAGCTGGGAGCAGGGCAATGAAATGGCGGGGGACATAGCGACATCGAGGCGATTTGTTTGTTGCCACCCCTCACGGGATTGAGGCATCTGGCGATAGATAGATAGACCACTAAATTCTAACTTCTGTAATCCTAATCACTGCTTTAACTCCTAACTGCTGGCTGCCATGTACAGCCGCCATGATTCAGGGCGCGGAGCACCACTGGCTGATGGCATAGACCGCACTCACCTTCCCGCCACCCTTTGAACTCACGACCATTTTCTATGATACACACCAGGTAGGTAGGACCCTGAAGTACCCCACAGACACGCAGCTCAGTCTGTATACGGCACTAGTAGAGTGCAGAGTGATGTCATTCTTATCCTCCTCAACTGATTCCGGCCTTTCGTGCACGGGGCCGATTGCATCATCAACCCCTGCGCCAGGGAAAGGGATCAGTGACTGAGCATGTTTGTGGGAAATTGTAAATAGTAAACAGGTATGCACAGGTGTTTTTTTATACGTAAGTGAAATGTAAGATATATCTAGTAAGTGTTATGAAATAAGTGTTTTATAATAAGTTTTACAAGTGCATTGCAATAAGTGTCACTGTTTATGGTTATTTTGTGAAAATTATTGGAAATACCTTGAGTAACCCTCGCTAGTACAATGAAAGAAAACCAAAAGTGCATGGGAGAGTTAGAAAATGACCAACTCTAGTACAATGAAAGAAAACCAAAAGTGCATGGGAGAGTTAGAAAATGACGTGGTTGGCTGTAACTAAATTTTTTCCCCTCATTAGTCAGAAAAAAATGTTGAACATGTGAGCATTAGCGTATTTGTGGTGTGAAGTACAAAAAATGTAAGCTGTGTATAACATTAGTAATATTTTTACGTTGCCCCTGAGTAGTACAAATTAGTCACAATTTTTGTACAAGTAATTAGCTCATACTCAACCATATTGTATGAAACAGCCAGAGCATTTACTTCTCAAAGTGCAATTACCCGTAATCGTGATGTCAAGTGCAAATATAAGTGCCGTAATAGAGGGAAATTATTATAACTGATGCAAGAAGTGGGTAATAAAAATAAAGAGCTATTTTTTCCCTATACATCTTGAAATACAGGAGTTAGAGGTTGAGGCCACAGACGATGCGACGGCCAATGCAGATGACACCAACCCCCCCAGTACCACCGGGGGGCCGCCGCTGACACTGAGTGGCTGGGAACAGGAACGGCGCACCTGTATCCCTCCCCGGCGCCCCTCTTACTCCCAGGTGATGCCCAGGAAAGGTAGCAGTCGCCGGCGCCTAGTCTCCGGCCGAAATTCCACTCTCCAGGTAAGGGGTGGAGTTTACAACTCCACGCAACGCTGCGGTATTCGCCATTGTCATACTGGGTATGGGGCAGAACTGGCCACAGTCCGTTCCCCAGTTGCATCCCTGCTACAGGGCTGCAGCATGGACGTGTGTCGGTGTGGCAGGACAAGCCACAAGTCGTCCGACTTCTCTAGTCATTCCCCCCAGAGTAGCACCGCAGTACCAGCCACAAGCCATACTGGGTACAAGGCAGGATCGGCCATAGTCCGTCCCTCTGCTACTAGTCCTCTTAGCTCCACGGTACGGGCCATTAGCTGCACCAGAGCTACAACCCCCTGTGCCACTACGACATCAGCCACTAGTCACATCAGGCCAGAGGTAGAGCAGGCCACTAGCTGCCCTGGAGCTGC
This sequence comes from Birgus latro, assembly GCA_018397915.1. Lineage (NCBI taxonomy): Eukaryota > Metazoa > Arthropoda > Malacostraca > Decapoda > Coenobitidae > Birgus > Birgus latro. The sequence goes on from JAGKTI010007550.1 coordinate 22,321, forward strand.
AGTCCCCTGCGCCACCACAACATCGGCCACTAGTCACGTCAGGCCAGAGGTAGAGCAGGCCACTAGCCGCACTGAAGCTGTTGTCCCCTGTGCCACCACGACGTCGGCCATTAGTCACGTCAGGCCAGAGGTAGAGCAGGCCACTAGCCGTGCTGAAGCTGTTGTCCCCTATGGCACTACGATGTTGGCTATTAGTCACGTCAGGCCGGAGGTAGAGCAGGCCACAGTCCGCTTCTCTCCCACAGGAGATCCTGCAGCCAGAGAAGACCCCTCCCCCGAGCCGTGGCAAGGCCTCTCCCGAGGCCTTGGTTTCCTGCAACTCTACCAGTGTGAACAGCAGCTAAAGCAGAGCCCCATCAGACCCCCCAGCCGATGTCGGGCCCTGTCCACTACTCACCCTGCCCGAGGTCCCCGTGTGACAACCCTGACGGCGACTCCGCCCTCCAGCTGTTGCTGCAGTCTAGCCATCCCGGGTTCCAGTATCCTGGGTCCTCAGTCACCCCGGGAGTTGCCCCGAACACCAGGGCGCGACTTACCTGTGGGCGAGACCTCGCTGAGTCTCTCCCAGATTCAATGTCAGGCCCATCTCCTGGCTCTCTTCGGGCCAAGCCCCTAGTCCCACGACTATGTGTGGGGCCCTGTCCAGGGGCGCATCACTCTGCCCTTCCTCCGGACGGAGGAATCGAGCTGCGGCCCACCAGTGGTAGTGAAGCGAGTGGACTTTACCTATGTGTGTGCTTTTTAGACCCAGATATATGTGTGTGCATTAGTTTATACCATGCAAGTGATTCCCTATAGTATATTCTATTGATAAGTGATCAGGAGCCCAGAGTGTAAGATTAGACGAGCCTAATAGTAACTTTGGCCTAATTCATATCCCGAGTGGAGTTCCGCGCATCCTCCAGTGAACGAATCTCACAGTGACCAACAGAACAATAATATGCTGATTGTGCCATTCCCTTGTTTATTGAAACTCTCCCTCCCCAGTGCACCGGCATGCATGTGAAACACCTCAGTGGCTAACAGAAGGAATAGATATTATTCCTATCGCGCCTTCCCCTTGTGTATTAAACCTGCACCCACCCCAGTGTCTGGGCACATTAGTTAGAGTATGTCTGGGCATCTCCAAATGTCCCGCTAGAATACCGCAGTCCCCCCTTCAGTGATCACTGCGCGGCTGACTCTACCTGAGATAGACTTCCGGCCAGTTGAGTCTCTATGACACAGGTGTTAACGTAATTCATATACCAGTGCCGCCCAGTGCTATATGAGATTGAGAAGTTGTAGTAAATTCATTCTTGTGTCCTGAATCATAAGTGTATTTTATGGTGTCCTAAGTGCTGGGTAAATATTACCATACTTTCTACCTGCCGGTATAGTGATTTCCAATTAAGTAAAACCTCGTGTTGAGTTGTTAAACCATCCCCGGCAAACCCAGCATCTAATGTATTTGTTGATGTACTATTGTCCCTGGGAAGATATTTGTAGTACATGTGTGTAACAGTCACTGCCTTGTTTTTGTGTCCAGTCCTATTCCTTAGAGATACCGACCCGGTCTAGAATAGGGACCTGCTGTAGCCTGCGTATTTGAGGGCGAGAAGCCGACCCACAAATACGTAGAATAACACTGGTGGCTAGCGGTGGTTCTTGACCCGGATGGTGAAAGAGGACTGGGAAAAAAATTTGAAAATGGCATCCAAAACACATGTACCGCTACCAAAATTTGACCCAGAACAATGAAACATCATTATATACTTAGATATGGTGAAGCCATTACTTGATATTTGGTTTGAGAATGATAATCAGAAAATAGCTGTCACTCTATCTCACCTGGGAAAGATGGTATCTAGTATAGCACCAAAAATAGTCCCAGATCTCACGTGGGCCAGATTTGCAAAAATAGTAACAGAAGCTATTACCCTTTCATTAGGGAAAGTTGTCGCGATGTCACAACTCGATGCCCTAAAATGTGACGGTGATTTGGACAACCATTGATCCAAGCTCGGCGACTCGTCACCGCCGCATACCCGGATGCCGAAATGAATGCCCGGGACGAGCATATATTCAACTCCCTCCTCAGAGTCCTTCCGGGCATAGTGAAAGAACATTTCACTATCCACAAACCGGCAGGAAATTTGGGCCGCGATGTCCAGCTCATTCGCCGCCTTCTTGCAGCATGCCCCGACACGCAACACATCGGGGTCGTGAGCTGGTTCCCCACAAAACCCTCCCCCCTGCCGCCCCAACCCCATCCAGCCCCAACACAAAGCATCTCCGCCCCGGCCCTCCCAAGAGCCCACCCCACCAGGAAACGGCCGCCACAGAAAGATAACACAAATCTCATCACCATCAATCCATGGGAATTTACAGCCTGTAACAGCCGCTACCCACTTCACGACATATGTGAACAGCTGAAGGCGGCACGCAGAATAATAGCTGACCCGCCGCCAAATGTTGGCAGTGGATGAGGACCCTGCGAACCCCAAACCCCCCCTTGTTAAGGAACCTGATGCCGGCTGCAAGCCAGGGAGTACTGACACCGACGTGGCCCTCAAGCTGACATTGGATTTTTTAGGACCGCCCCCGCACCTCCCCACGGTGGTGGGGGTCACCTCTACAAAGTACCAATCCCCGGTCTATGACAAAATGAAACTGCAGGAGGTCAAGGTAAGACTTCTGGTAGATACGGGAGCCGCCAGGTCCTGCCTGTACACGCATTTTACTCCCGCCATAAGAAGGTTTTTGGCCCCCTTTTCCCCACTTCAGCCTGCCTCATAGACGTGGTGGAAGGCCCCTTGCCTATTCGTGGGGAAACTCAGGCCCTACGAACCAAGACCCACCAACCAGCCTCCACATACCATCCCTTCATCGTTTTTTACTCTTCCTGCCATACCTATCATGGCTATTTGGGACTGAACCTGCTCCAAAAATGCCACACTCACATAGACTGCCACGGGAGGCGACTTCACTTCCAACAGCCACCCCAACAGCCCCCAGCCATCTGTACATGCACATGACAAAATGACACTCCTCCGCCTTTCATTGACCCCCCTTCCCCCTCCCCCTTCTCCTGCCCCAGCTCCCCCTGGCCCCACTTTCCCCGTGACCATTGTGTCCTCCCTCACCATTCCCCCCCACCATGAAGCTTGGCTATGGATCAATAAGCTCACAGGGACCCATTCCCTATTTTCCCCAAGTGTCCCCACCGGGCCCCTCTCCGCCTGCCTGATGTCGCCGACCTTCCTTCCACCCCACCTCAACGCCATCAGAGTGGCGAACCTGGCGGCTACACTCCTCACTCTGCCAAGAGGACTCCTGATCAGTGACCTAGAGGCAGCTGAGCCTCACCCCTAAATTCAAACCCCTCTCCCCTCCCTCCTTTGCCCGACCACCTGTCCCCCCATCAAGCTGAGACGCTGCACCATCTACTACTTGAATATCAAGACCCTTTTTCGACCGGGCCCGCCGACTTGGGACATACAACATACTTGGTCCATGAAATTCATACCACCGGGCCCCCTATTTGGCAACCCTCCTGCCAGAAGAATCCACACCAACGGGCTGAAGAGAACAGACATGGCCGTGAAATGCTGGATGCCGGCATCATCACGCCCTCTACCAGCCCCTGGTCTTCCCCCGTTGTCCTGGTTCGGAAGAAAAGACGGCACTCAGCGATTCTGCATCGATACCGCCACCTGAACGATGTAACCACCAAGGATGCCACTCCTCTCCCCCGCATAGGTGACTCCCTAGACTCCCTACACGGCTCCACCTGGTTCTCCACGCTGGACCTCCAATCAGGATACTGGCAGGTCCCCGTCCACCCCCAATATCAAGGGAAAACAGCCTTTTCCACAAGTAATGGGAAACATTATCAGTTTAATGTTCTTCTCTTCGAGCTATGCAACGCCCCGGCCACCTTCTCCAGCCTCAGCGGCCTAACCTGGGAAGTCTGCCTGGCGTACCTCGACGACGTTATTGTTTTCAACAAAACGTGGGCTGATTACCTGCACCACCTCCGGCAGGTGTTCCAACGAATACGCCAGGCCGGGTTGAAACTCAAGCCCACTAAGTGTGTCCTAGCTGCCCACTCTGTTGCTTTGCTAGGACACATTGTCTCAGGAAAAGGCATCTCCCTGGACCCCGACAAGCTGAGAGCCATCGCTGACCAGCCCCTTCCACAGGACGTCCACCAAGTCTGCACCTTCTTGGGGATCGCGTCGCATTACCGGGAGTTCATCAAAGGGTTCACCGACCTAGCAAAACCACTCCACAACCTCACTAAGAAAGGCGAACCATTCGTCTGGAACGACGGCCGGATAGCAGCGTTTGACACCTTAAAAGAGAAACTTGTTTCCGCCCCCATCGTTGCTTTCCCAAACTACGACCTCCCCTTCAGATTATACACCGACGTCTCGCTGGTAGCAATAGGCGCCGTCCTGGCGCAGGTGCTGGAAGGGCGTGAGCACATCATCGTCTGTGCCAGCCGCACCCTAAACCTGGCCGAACGAAATTATGCCGCTACCAAGAGCGAATGTTTGGGTATCGTCTGGGCCCTTGACTACTTCAGGGCCTACCTATCTGGCACCAGGGTCACCATGATCACAGATCACCAATCCCTTCAGTGGCTCCGGCAATTGGCCACTCAGAACGCCCAGCTCCTCCGCTGGCGTGAAGCGGTCGAGGAGTTTGACTATGAAATTGCCTACCAGCCTGGGAAATTGCATACCAACGCCGATGCCCTCTCCCGTTTACCGGTACGATCGCTACTCCCTCAGTCTGACCTGATCCGGCATTGGCAGAATCGAGATAGGCCCTCCTGGATTCCCCAGCACCTATTTTCAAAACTCCACCTGCAAGGGGATCAACTCTTTACGCCATCGGGCCATATCGTCCTGGATCCGGACTCCGCCATAGGTGTCCTCACCCACCTCCACTCAGACAATGGGATCCACCTGCGTACAAAAAGATTAACCCAGGTCTTCAATGACCTCTACTGGGCCCCCAACCCCACTACTCTCGCCCAGCGTGTCACTCAGGTATGTCGAGCATGCTGCCTCAGGAAGGACATCACCTGTTCGGCGGGTCCTGCCGGCAAGATCTTCGTCCACAAACCTTGGCACCTATTGTCTGTCGACGGTGTCAGACCCCTGCCACCTAGATCCGGCTGCAAATACAGTACATCATTACATTTGTCAATGTTTAAGTTCCTGATCGCTTGTCCAGCTAAGGAGCACACCGCCGTCACCATAGCCGACGCCCTCATGCGCCACGTCTTCCCCTACTTTGGCGTTCACCAGGCCATTCACTCTGATAATGCCCAAGAGTTCACGGGACAAATTTGGAAAGAGCTATCCACCCTATTCGGATTCTCCATTTCTCACTCTTCCCCCTACTGGCCCCAAGGAAATGGGGTATGCGAAAGGAGCCATCGAACCCTGCTAAACCAAATCAGGACCCACATCCAAGATACCCAAGATCAAGAGTGGCCTGTGCACATCAAAATCGTCCAGTGGGGAATTAACACCTGCCCCCGTGACGATGGCATCACCCCCACGAGCGAGTGTTTGGAGAGGCACCCCTCCTCCTCCCTCTCCAACAGCACCTTCAATCCCCCATTCACCCCCCACCCAACGACCCCCTACACCATCTGAAGCGGCGGTTGCAACACCTGCACATGCACCAAGACACCCAAACCGATTCCTCCCCCGCTAACCCTTACAAACCAGGCGATGAGGTTTTTGTTGCACATCTCCCCACCCTCAATAAAATTGCCCCTCGTTTCATGGGACCTTATACCATCACTAAAGTCCCCAACCCCTTCCAGGTCGTCGTCGACTGCAATGGAGCCTCCCACACTTACAGGAATCACCATGTACGCCCCGCCCGGGACTCCCCCACCCCCGCCGCTCCCTCCCCGACCACCTGAGCCAACTCAACACCTCCAACTCCCCACGAGGAGCCTTTTCTCTATTATTCCTCCCGATCCCCAACCCCACTGGTCTCTACCTCCCCCTCACTGCCCAAAACTCCTGCACCACTCCCATGCACTACACTCACCCCACCATCACGTTCCCCCGCGACTGCCACGCCGCCCACACCACATGGTCAGCCCACACCCGTAGGAAATTCCACACCAACCACCCCGCGCTCCGTGCCCAGCCTAACCCCCGCCCCACCAACCATGACAACCAACCACACCACACCACCTCAGTCTCTGCCCGCCCCCACTCCCCCATCCCACTCCCTGTCGCCACCCACTCTATGGCTAACCACCACCACTACCTGTTCCGGTCGTATCTCACCCCCACCAGCCCACTACACCGAAACACCTATGCCCACCCCTTCACCCACTAGCAGCGAGCTGCCCACCCCACCCCTTCACCCACTAGCAGCGAGCCACCCACCCCACTCCCCAACATCACCCCAATAACCCTTCCTACTCCTCATCTTGCATGGAAAAACCCACCTCGCTGCACTCCCAGGGGAACATCACCCCCACACTCCACTGGCAATATAAACCGCGCCGGACCGCCTTTAGCCAGCATTTGCCTCCAAAACACCACCACCACAACCATGTGCATCACAAGAATCACTTGGATCCTCACCTTTGGGCGACATCAACGCATCCGAAGCATACACCATCTACTACGATTCCTCCAGCAAGCAAACCACCCTTCCACTCTTCGTGTCGCCTACGCCCACCACCTGCAGGCCAATATACCAACCGACCACTGGACTACCTTCCTAAATCACCTCAAACCCATCCACCAAATGGCCAGCACCAACCTATACCACCTTCAGTCACGGGGTCGTGACTTTCTTACAGGGGAAGGTGGTGACATACAGGAGTTAGGGGTTGAGACCACAGACGACGCGACAGCCAATGCAGATGACACCAACACCCCAAACCCATCCAGTACCATCGGGGGTCCGCCGCTGACACTGAGCGGCTGGGAACAGGAATGGCGCACCTGTATCCCTCCCCGGCGCCCCTCTTACTCCCAGGTGATGCCCCGGAAAGGTAGCAGTCGCCGGCACCTAGTCTCCAGCCGAAATTCCACTCGCCAGGTAAGGGGTGGAGTTTACAACATCACGCAACGCCGCAGTATTGGTCATTATCATATATGGGGCAGAACCAGCCACAGTCCATTCCCCAGTTGCATCCCCACTACAGGGCCGTGGCACGGATGCGTGTCGATCGGGCAGGACAGGCCACAGTAGTCGTTCCCCCCAGAGTAGCACCGCAGTACCGGCCACAAGCCGTACTGGCTACGAGGCAGGATCGGCCACAGTCCATCTCTCTGCTACTAGTCCTCTTAGCTCCACGGTATGGGCCATTAGCCGCACCAGAGCTACAACCCCCTGTGCCACTACGACATCAGCCACTAGTCACATCAGGCCAGAGGTAGAGCAGGCCACTAGCTGCCCTGGAGCTGCAGTCCCCTGCGCCTCCACGACGTCAGCCACTAGTCACGTCAGGCCAGAGGTAGAGCAGGCCACTAGCCGCCCTGGAGCTGCAGTCCCCTGCGCCACCATGAAGTCGGCCATTAGTCATGTCAGGCCACAGGTAGGGCAGACCACTAGCCACACTGAAGCTGTTGTCCCCTGTGCCACCACGACGTCGGCCATTAGTCACGTCAGGCCAGGGATAGAGCAGGCCACTAGCCATACTGAAGCTGTTGTCCCCTATGGCACTACGACATCGGCCATTAGTCACGTCAAGCCGGAGGTAGAACAGGCCACAGTCCGCTTCTCTCCCACAGGAGATCTTGCAGCCAGAGAGGACTCCTCCCCCTAGCCGTGACAAGGCCTCACCCAAGGCCTTGGTTCCCTGCAACTCTACCAGTGTGAACAGCGGCCGAAGCAGAGCCCCAGCAGACCCTGCAGCCAACGTCGGGCCCTGTCCACTACTCACCCAGCCTGAGGTCCCCGTGTGACGACCCTGACAGTGACACCACCCTCCAGCCGTTGCCGCAGTCCAGCCACCCCGGGTTCCAGTACCCTGGGTCCTCAGTCACCCCGGGAGTTGCCCCGAACGCCAGGGCGTGACTTACCTGTGGGCGAGACCTCTCTGAGTCACTCCCAGACTCGACATCAGGCCCGTCTCCCGGCTCTCTTCGGGGCAAGCCCCTAGTCCCACGACTATGTGTGGGGCCCTGTCCAGGGCCACGCCACTCTGCCCTTCCTCCAGACGGAGGAATCGACCTGCAGCCCACCAGTGGTAGGGAGTTAGGGGTTGGAGCCACAAACCACACAGCGACCAGGGCAGACGACACCAGCGCCCCCAACCCCCCAAGTATCACCGGGGGACTGCTGCCAACACAGCGTGGCTGGGAACAGGAACAGCTTACCTGTATAACTTCTCAGCGCCCCTCTTGCGCCCAGGTGGTGGCCCGGAAAGGTAGCAGTCACCGGCACCTAGTCTCCAGCCGGAGTGCAGCTCACCAGGTAAGGGGTGGAGTATATAACTCCACGCAACGCCGCGGTACCGGCCACAGTCATACCGGGTACGGGGCAGAACCGGCCGCAGTCCGTTCCCCAGTTGTTTCCCCACCACAGGACCGTGACACGGACGCGTGTCGGTCAGGCAGGACTGGCCACATGTCGTCCGCCTCCTGTCGGCGTTCCCCCCAGAGCGGCACTGCAGTACCGGCCACGAGCCGTACTGGGCATGAGGCAGGATCGGCCATAGTCCGTCCCTCAGCTGCTAATGACCTTAGCTCGCCGGCACAGGCCATAGCCATCCCAGAGCTCACCTCCTGTGCCCTCTTGACGTTGGCCACAAGTCACGTCCTGCCAGAGGTAAGGCACGCCACAAGCCGCCAGGAAGCTATCCTCCCCTGTGCACACTCAGGCGTCGGCCACAAGTCACGCCAGGCCGGGGTAGCGCAGGCCACAAGCCGCTCAGAAGCTATCCTCCTCCCGGCCACTCAGGCGTTGGCCACAAGTCACGCCAAGCCAGACAAAGAGCAGGCCACTAGCTGCAAGGAAGCTATCCTCCCTTGTGCACACTCAGGCATCGGCCACAAGTCATGCCAGGCCGGGGTAGCGCAGGCCACAAGCTGCTCGGAAGCTATCCTTCCCTGTGCCCCTCAAACGTCGGCCACAAGTCATGTCGGGCCAGGAGTAAGGCCGGCCACAGTCCGCTTCTCCCCTACAGGAGAACCAGCAGTCGGAGAGGACCCTACACCCGAGGCGTGGCAAGGTCTTACCCAAGACCTTGGTTCCCTACGACTCCACCAGGGTGAACAGCTGCTGGACCAGAGCCCCCGCAGACCTCGCAGCCGACAACAGGCCCTGTCCACTACTCCCCCGGTCCGAGTTTTCCGTGAGGCGACCCTGTCAGCGACGCCGCCCTCTAGCAGTTGCCGCAGCCCAGCCGCCCCGGGTTCCAGTCCCCTGGGTCCCCTGTTGCCCAAGGAGTTGCCCCGAACACCAGAGCGTGACCTACTGGTGGGCGAGGTCTCCCGAAGGCGCTCCCAGACCCGACGTCAGACCTATCTCCTGGCCCTCTTCGGGCCGAGCCCTTAGCCCCACGGCCACGCGTGGAGCCCTGCCCAGGAACGCGCCACTCTGCCCCTTTTTCCTCCAGACGGAGGAATCAACCTGGGCCCACCAGTGGTAACCAAGTGAGTGGACTATATGTATATGTGTGTGTACCCTTAGACCCAGATATAGTGTGCATCGACAGATATCTCACGAGTGATCCCCTACAGTATATCCTCAAAGTTAAGTGACCAGGAACCCAGAATATAAGATTGGATGTGCTGATAGACAGAACGTGGCCTGACCTATATCTTAAAGGTAGAGTCCCACCGCCTTGGACAGTCTTTGTGATAATCAGGAAATACCCATTGTGTCGCTGTGCCTTGCATTGGTGCTTACACTCTCCCTCCCCTGTGTTCAGTTAAATATTCACCCAGCCCTGTGTCCCGACGTGTTTAGTCAGGACGTACTAAAATACCACAGTTCCCCTTGCTAGTGATCTCTACGGGCAACCCTACCTGAGATAGACTTCCGGCCACCAGGTACCTGAAATACTGTACAGGTGTAACGTAACTTATATGTATATGTAGTGCCGTCCAGTGCTATACGGGTTTTAGAGATTGTAGTAAAATCATTCCTGTGTCCGGAAACATAAATATGTTGTATGTACCATGAGTGTCGGGTTAATAGTACCATACCTGAACCAGAAGGTATAGTGACAGACAGCAATTGTATGCAGTGTTAACTTACCCCCGGCCAACCCACTGTAATATTTGTGATGTATTATTGTTCTCTGTGAAATATCTGGAATACATGTGTAATATTTACTGCCTTGTTTTTGTGTCCAGTCCTACTCTTAGGAGTTACCTCCTGGTCTAGAATAGGGATCCGCTTTAGCCTGCGTATTTGAGGGCGAGAAACCGTCCCACAAATACGTAGCACAACACTGGTGGCTAGCGGTGGTTCTTGACCCGGACGGTGAAAAAGGACTGGAAAACTTTTTGTGAAAATGGCAGCCAAAACACATGTACCCCTACCAAAATTTGATCCAGAACAATGCGACATCACTACTTACTTACAAATGGTCAAGCCACTGCTTGATATTGGTTTTGAAGAAGATAATCAGAAAATAGCTGTCACTCTACCTTACTTTGGAAAGGCGGTAGCTAGCATAGCACCAAAAATAGTCCCAGACCTCACGTGGGCCAGGTTTACAAAAATTGTTGTAGACGATATCACCCCATCATTAGGGAAAGTTGTCGCAGTTTCACAACTAGATGCCCTCAGATATGACGGGGATTTGGACAACACGTTGGTCCAAGCTAGGCGACTCGTCACCGCCGCGTACCTGGATGCCGAAATGAATACCCGGGATGAGCATATCTTTAATACACTCCTCAGAGTCCTCCCGGGCATGGTTAAGGAGCATTTTACCATCCATGACCCGACGGGAAATTTGGACCGCGACGTCCAGCTCATAC